>VZRF01012833.1:1437213-1515738 GCA_013396875.1 Vireo altiloquus
CACCTGCCACCCGTGCCCCCACCCCCCTGCCACACGTGTCCTCATCCCCCTGCCACATCCGTGTCCCCATCCACCTGCCCCACGCGTGTCTCCATCCCCTGGGATGTCTGCCTGGCACAAACACAGCCAGGGAGCCTCCCCCAAGCAGCACAAAGACCCCATCGGTGCAGGCGCTGGAAGGGGATGGAGGCAGAGGAGCAGGGGATCACACAATCATGGAATCCCAGAATCTCCTGAGCTGGAAAGGACCCACCAGGATCATCAGTCCAACTCCTGCACAGACACCCCAGCAATCCCACCCTGTGCATCCCTGGGAGCAGTGTCCGAACGCTCCTGGAGCTCTGGCAGCCTTGGGGCCGTGCCCATTCCCCGGGGAGCCTGGGCAGTGCCCGACACCCTCTGGGGGAAGAACCTTTTCCTAAAATCCAGCCTGAGCCTCCCCTGACACAGCTCCAGCTGTTCCCTGGGTCCTGTCCCTGGTCATAGGGAGCAGAGATTGGTGCTGCCTCTCTGCTCCAGGGATGCTCCAGGGATGTTCCAGGGGAAAGATGGAGGGTTCCCAGTGGGTGGGAGGCAGACTCTGCTCCCAGATTGTGCCTCGCCTGGATTTCCGAAGCTGGAGACTGCTGGGATGGTAACAGGCAGCCTCTGTGCCACGCTGGGAAGATCCTGGTGTCTCCTTCCCAGGGCAGGCCCCGCTCCTGGTGTTAAAAGTTACCTCAAACCAAGGATGGGGAATTCTTTCTGCCACACCCACTATATTTGGATGGGAATCTCCCAGAAACTTGGCGTTAGTCTGACGCTTCCCTCGGTTCCATGGGAGCTGCAGCAGATAAATCCAAGAGCAGGCACAACCCTGGCCATCAGCATTGCCAGCCCCGGAGCTTCTCCAGAGGAAGGAAGAGGAGAGAGAGGCTGGTTTAGATTACGGAAACATTGAAAGGAACCGGTACTGTAAGCAAAGAGAGTTGGTGGTTGTTGTTATCACTGCGCCCAGAGATAAGCCAGGAGTGGGGACAGGCCTTCCAAACAAATGCAAGGAGAGCCAGAGTCACTCCTGGAGAAGTTTATGGTGGGAATAAACACAGTGGGCAAGGGCAGGAGGCAGGGAGATAAGGCTGGATTGGGAGCAGGGAGTGGCGGTGGGGCAGCTCCAGCGTATCCCCACCACAGAGCCAGGGATGGGCTCCCCACCATGGGCTTTATCCTGGGATCCTGCAGCCAAGAGGGAAAATAGAGGGAGGACTTGTGTCCGTGAGCCCGAGCTCCACATCCAGCCCTGAGGAGAGCTTGGGTCGCCTCTTTAAATCTCTGCTCAAGCCCCGGCAGATTTCTCAGTGTCCCTTCAAAACAAAAACAAATTCACTGCAGAAGGTACTATGACAAAACATTTTGACTTTTCCAGGGATTTTTTTTCCCTTAATTTTTTTTCCAGTCTCCCCTATTCATCCAATTTGGCACTAAGTCCCTGCTAGTTGTGCTTGTCCCCACAGCAATTTGTGGGAAATAACCCACTGTCCCCCCTTGCTCCCCAGCCTGGCCATGCCAACTTCCATTGTGCTGACAATTGATTCCAGGTGGCTTTTCCTCCTTTTCTTTCCCCAGCATATGAAAATGCTTGTACAAAATAAATCTCGGTGACTGGGATGGAGAAACCACCTCTCAGAGCTGTGCTGGCCAGCGGAGCCAAGAGCATTCCCAGGAGTGCTGAGGAGCAGGACAGATTGATGGGAACCTTCCGAAACCCATTAGCTCCAAAACAAACTCCGGGAGATTGACAAGTCCTGCTCAGGACTGGGAAAGTCGGATGCTGGAAGCTGGAACTGGAGCACAACGGAAAGACAATTCCAGAAACCCCCTCCACCTAATCCTGGGGAGCAGGCGCAGGAATCCCCGGCAGTGACACCCCGAGTTGGGAACAGCCACAAGTCATTCTGAAGGCAGTGTCACTCCATAACTCCCTGATCCTAAATGCAGGTGCTGGACCTGTGCTGATCCCCAAAACCTGAGGGACAAGGAACAATTTGACCCAGCAATTCCTGGCTCGGGCTCTGCACGAGCGACTTTTAATTCCATTTGTGCTCTGGGGCTGGCCCAGAGATATTCCAAGGAATATCTGTAATGGTTTAAAGGCATTACAAGGTGCTGGAAGTTGAAATGGGAAATGTCTTAATTTTGGCTGGGGACCTTAAAAATACGAGGAAGGGCTTATGTGGGACTCAAGTGTGGAATGGGAAATCTGCTGCCTAAGAAACCAGCCAAAAATGGGTTCAGTAGAGGTGGAATGGAACAGCTTTTAGTGAGAAAAGACCCTTTCTTTGTCATTCCAGAGGGAAATATCAATGCCACCATGGAAATATCAACAGGAATTTATAGCAAGGAATTATTTGGCAAAATGTGTCAATTGATGGTCAATGGCTGAGATAATGGCTGCAAAATCCCACTGGAAAAAGGGATGGGAAAGGCACCTGTGCGGTGGCAAACACTGAGATCCAACATTTTCTTCTGAAATAACGAGGAGAGTAAAAATCCTGCACTTCAGGGATTGCTGGGTGCTGGGAATGGAGGATTTTCTCCATGGAAAGGGCAGTCAGGCATTGCAGGGGGATGCACAGGGAGGTGTGGAGTGTCCATCCCTGGAGGCACCCAAGGAAAGCCTGGACGTGGCACTCAGTGCTGTCAGCTGGTCACAAGGTGGGGATTGGGCACAGGCTGGGCTGAATAACCTTGGAGGGCTTTTCCAACCTCAGTGATTCTGGGATTCTGGGATTTCACTGCCCTGAGCATCTTGACAGTCCTTCTGTGTGGTTTTTTCTCCTACCCCACCTCCTTCAGAAAGAGTGGACACATCCGTGGGGATAGAAGAATTCAGGGAGAGCCCAAATCCCACTCCTGATATTCCCAACCCAGTCTGGCCATGCAGCAAGGAATGGTGATTACCCTGAGCTGACATTTATCTGGAATTTTCTGGCTCACAGGCAGTAAATCAGCCATTGCTGGGAGCATGACCCATCCTGGGAGCAGAGCTGGAAATCTGCTGGGCACTGAGGGAGAAAGGGAAGAAAATGGTTGAATTCCACCCTTTTTTGGGAGGGTAATGGCACCAGCTGGGACCTGAAGTCACCCTGACATGACTCCCAACAGCCCCTCCAGGCTCCCTGGGTTGCAGGAGGTGGGAGCAGGAATCTTCTTCCATGCTGAGTCTTTATCAGCACTTAATTAAAACCTGACAAGAAGATTAACACACAGAGGGCAGTTTTAATTAACTTAAAATCGAGTTCCATTTCCTGATTGGTCACAGGGCACAGTCACCTGCAGGTCCCACTGCAAAACCGAACCGAAATGGGGAGGTGGGAAGGAGGGAGGGGGGATCCAAACCTCTGCAGAGCCTCCTCTGCCCCGCCCATGCCCACCCTCCTCTGCCCCGGATCCAGGTGCCAATGGCCACTGCTCCCTCTGGGCCCATTGGAGGAACCTAAGGATGATGTTTGAGTTTAATTGATTGAAACTCCGTTCCTGAGGACTCATGAAGCCAAAACCAGTTTTGCCTTTTTTCCTGAGGGAAAAGACCAGGACAATGTCCAGGAGAAGGGTCCTGGAGGGCTGGGGCTTAATGTTGGAAGCACACATTGTCCATCCATCCATCCATCCATCATCCATCATCCATCATCCATCATCCATCATCCATCCATCCATCCATGGATCCCTCCATCATCCATCCATCCATCCCTCCATCCATCCATCCCTCCATCATCCATCCATCCCTCCATCCATCCATCCCTCCATCATCCATCCATCCATCCCTCCATCCATCCATCCATCCCTCCATCCATCCATCATCCATCCATCATCCATCCCTCCATCCATCCATCCATCCATCCATCCATCCATCCATCC
This sequence comes from Vireo altiloquus, assembly GCA_013396875.1. Lineage (NCBI taxonomy): Eukaryota > Metazoa > Chordata > Aves > Passeriformes > Vireonidae > Vireo > Vireo altiloquus. The sequence goes on from VZRF01012833.1 coordinate 1,441,111, forward strand.
ATCCATCCATCCATCCATCCATCCATCCATCATCCATCCATCCATCATCCATCCCTCCATCATCCATCCATCCCTCCATCCCTCCCATCCCTCCATCATCCATCCATCCATCCATCCATCCATCCCTCCATCCATCCATCCCTCCATCCCTCCATCCCTCCACCTCATGCTGCTGTTTAGGGATGGAGAAAGGGAAGGTGTCCATCAGAACCATCCCTGTCCCACTCCTCCTGGCTGTTCCAGAGCAAACAGCTGGAGCAGGAGGCTTCTCCCTAAGAGCAGCACATGGAAAGGGCTGAGTCCGGCTCTGACATGAAACAGGTAAAGGGAAGGCAGGGAAAGAAAAGGCATGGGAATTGGGAATACTGCCCTTCCCTCCTTGCTCCCACTGCTTTCACTCAACTGCCACGGAATTATGGCCCCCAAATTTGGGAGGTGCCAGGAGTCTGGACCATACCCTGCCAGAGCTGCACCTTCAGCTGCCTCAGCTGTGGATGATGAGGGGAGGGACCAGCTAAAAACACCTGTGAGTGCCCTCCAGCTCCAGGATCCTGCTGCATGGGGCAGCTTGAGAAGCTCTGGATCAGTGGGAATCTCTGCACACTCAGTGCAGGGCACAGGGACACCCGCGGGAACAGCCCAAAGCACCACCCTGAACCTCCAAGCCTCCTGTCAGGAACAGCCTCCATGCACCAGCCCAGGGTTACTGTGAACTTTCTCCTCCCATTGTTTGTGCTGTGTCCCCTCGTGCCTCTTCCCACTGATTTCCTGACAACCTCGGGAGGAACAATGCAGCCACTGAGTATTTTTTCCTCTGGATATTTACAGTTGAAGAGGGATGAGGAATGAGGGTGCCCTCCTCCAGCTCCAGCTCCTAGCACAGCTCTGAACACTCACAGAGCTGCCAGGTTCATCCACATGGTTCTTCTCGGTCTGCTCATTCCCATGGGAAGAGCAAGGCTTGTTTAGATTTCATCCATTTATTTGGAGCATATTCCTTATGAGGTGGGGAGGAGGTAGCTGTGCTCCAGTGGGATAATCTCATCCATGCTGCAGAGCTCTCCAAAGGCAGGCTCTGCTGGACGACCCTTTTGTCTCCCTGTACCTTTATTTTTTGGCTGCCTTTACATTCTGTGATGCTTTGAATTCGGTTGGGTGCGATTTAATAACCTGCTGTAGTCCAATTTTCCAGGGAGAGGTTTGGCTGGGGAAGGAAGAGGAAATGTCCTCCCAGCTTCCTTACAGATGAGGAGAGTTGGACATCAGGAGCTGGATTGGATGATCCTTGTGAGTCCCTTCCAGCTCAGGATATTCTGTGATGAAAAGGATGGGCCTGGATGGAGGAGCAGGGGGAGGGAGGGAACTCTCCACAGGGCAGCTGATTCCTTCATTCCCTCTGGAGCAGGGACTGAGGGAGCTGCGGCAGCGATCCCAAAACTCCCTTCCCAGCTGTTTTCCTTCCTGGCAGGCAGGGAGGGGAAGTCAGGCAGCACCAGCCATCCTCCCCTTGACCTCCCTGCTGAAATTCCCAACAGAGTAGGAAAACTCCCCATCCAGTGCTGTGTTTTGGGACATAACCAGCCCCTTTTCCCTCCTCCTCCACTTGAGCACTCACTGGCACAAGGCTGTGACTGACACCAGCCCTTGTCACCTCTACCCTATGCCCTAAATCCTTTCATCATCCTTGGGAACCTCCCATCCCAAGCCCACTGCCACGAGGAGCGGAAGGACAGGAGGCCATGGGAGATGGACAAGCATTTAAAATGTTTAATGGACAGAAACAGCCCATCCCGAGCAGGGGTCCCAACCTCTCAGAATATTTCAGAGGGAAAAGAGAGCCAGCTCCTCCTCCCCCACCTTGTTCCAATCTGGAGTAGGGTTTAAAGGAGGCTCCCCATAGTGAGGAGCTTCAAAGCCTCTGCAGTCCCTCCCTCCGAGTGTCCTCCTGCTTCAGTTCCACCCTCCGCATTTCAGAGCCTTTTATCCTTCCTCTTCTTCGTCCTCATCATTAGGAGGTCCCTTCCCCCCTCCCGCCCACTCCCACCCTTGCTGGAGACTGCCTTTGGTCAGGAGCCCAATGGGAACCAGCTGTCAGGCGGAGCTGGGATATCCTGGAGAAAACAGCTTGGAAATGCCTCCCCCCCGCTTCCCCCACCATGGCAAAGACAAAACCGCTGCAGAATGGCCCCACAGATGGAAAAGGCATCCTGCAGGCCACCCTGCCCCTGACCCGCGTGGGTCCCCTGCTGGCGGGGGACCAGGAGCTGCTGACTCCCTTTGGAATCACCAACCCATCCTGTTTGTCCTCCTCCTGCCAGCGGGACCCTCCTGACCCTCAGCAGGAGCACAGGGCCCTTGCGCCGGAGCATTCTGTGTTAATCCTCCTTTCTGGGCTCCTTGCACCTCTCTCCAGCATTGTTCCTCCGAGATGTTCCTGCCCTTGCCGGCCTGGGGGTGGTTGTTGTTTAAACAGCAGCAGCCACACAAGCTGCTGCCTGTCCTGCCTTTCCAGGGTGGTCTGTAATTGCTTCCTGTCCTCTCCAGCAACTGCCTTCATTTGTTTGAGTCTCTGCCTAATCTCAGAACTGGGGGAGTTGGGAATGAGAGAACCTTGGTCCAGGCTCAGGGGTGTTTCCCTGAGCTGGGATGAGCTGATCCGGTTCTGGAGCTCCTGGTAAAGTCCAACTCACAACCAGGAGGAAAGGCTGAACTTAAAATAACCTGGGCAAACCAAAGCCTGGCCTCGGCAAAGCCAAAGCCCTGGCTTAGGGCTGCAGTGAGACCACGGGTTCTGCGTCCTTGGATGTGGTGGCTGAAGCCCAAGTGTGTCCCGGCAGGAGTGGAAGAAGCAATGGGGGGATGGGGAGAAATGAAATGCTATTCCTCAGACTTCAGAGCTTTGCTGTTCTTGGTCATGTTGTGGCCTGGGCTCTGCTTGGCGTGGATTTTATCCAAGGCGGTTTGCACACATCCCGCTGTTTTCCCAGCGTGCTGATTCTGTGTCTCTGCACCGGCCTCTGAGCTCCCATTATCCCGGAGCAGGAAAAGGGATGCTGGGGGCCGGCTCTGAGCAGAGCCGAACTGTGCAACAGGCTCCAGACCAAACACTCCCAACTTTGTGTTTTCTCCCTCTCTCCAAAAAGGCCAACTTTGGCTTTCTGTTGAAACGGGACGTGCTGTGGATAATGGCCACTTCCAACAGCAGTTTCCTCATGGATAAACTAAAGCTTTTAAAGGTAAATGCTCCAGAGAGTGTTTCCAGAAATAAGAAACATCTTCCAGCCTTAACCTTCATGGTTTGTCTGGAGCAGGAAACTGGACGGGCTTTTTCCTGAGGTCTGGTTTGTGACTGAGGCAAGAGGACAGGGATGAGCAGAACAAGGTGCAGGAATAACCTGCCTTTCACCCCACATCCAGCCCTGGCATGTCCCCAGGCTGTGCCACCTCCCTCTCTGCTCCAGCTGTGCCAGCTGCATGTCAGTGTCACATGGCACCAGTGTGTGACAAGTGTCCTTGCTGTCCAAAGGGTCACTGCTCTGTGCTGAGGACCCCCAGGACAGACAGCCTGGAGTTAAAGTAGCCACAAAAGACAGAAGAGGCCCATTCCCACCCTGAACTCCTGTAAATATTGCCCTGAATTGCTTTTCAAGCTGTTTCTGGTGCAGTAGCCTCTCACACACACATTGCACATCTCTGGGCCTGCTCTGAGTGTGTAGGACACGGCATGGCAGAGATTGGGAATGTCTCGGCCTCCTGGCTCCTTGGGGCTGCCCAAACAGGATGTGTTAGGTCCTGTTTTCTCTGTGCCTGCACATCCTTTAAATGAATGCATGGACCTTCCAAGAGGGGATGGCTGTCTAAAGCCCCTGGCTGCACACAGTCCCTGGCAGGTGCTGTTCCAAACACCTCCAACACATCCCATGGGTGCTGCTGCTGCAGTGCATTGGGGATGGCCTTTCCCATGCCAGAGCCAGGAGCAGTTCCCTGGGCCAGCCTGGCTGGGCTTCACCTTGCAGGGCTGGATCCAGCCCAAGGACACTTATTTTTCCCCTTCTGAGGTGCTCAGGGTGTGATGCTCACTCTGCTGCAGCACCCCCAACGCAGCCTGAATCCCTCCTCTGCTTCCAGTTTTAGGATCCTGCTCCAGCAGCTTTAAGGCCTGCAGGCTCTCCCCCTTTCCTGCCCTCCTCATGCTTCCAGCAGCTCAGCACCCCTCCTGCAGAGCTCCAGCTCTGTCCCTTCACAGGGAACACTGACCAGCAAGGATGACACAGGCTCCACACGGGCTATTCCCAATGGTGCTCAACTGAGGAACAAAGCAGGAGCCTCTGCCTGAGTGTCCCCACCATGAGTTCCTGGAACTTAACTCCCAGCTCCCGCCCAGCTCTGCCTCTGCTCAGTCTCCTGCTTTCTGGCACCAGGCAGCACCAAGATCCCTTCCCTTTCCTCTTATCCGCTCCCTTGCTCCTTCCCTGATTGCACTCAGCCCTTGACAGAGCTCTGCTCTCTTTTCTGGCCTCTCCTGCTTCCCTCAGGATCCTGGCTGTCAAGAGCTATCTGTTCCCAGAGAGACAACTCCATGCTGGGATGTGCAAAGCAGGGAGGAGCTGGGGTTGGAGGAGAGCCCTCCAGCTCTGGGCTGCCGGGGACAATGGGAATCACCATGGGAATTCCTGCTGTCCTTGTCCGGATCACCTGGGTGTGACCTCAGCTCCGTGCTCCAGGTGGAGCCCAGTGCTCGGTGCCAGCCCTTCCCCTCCCAGATGTCCCCATCCGCTGTGCAGTACAATGCACCTCAGGGACAAAGGAAGGGGAAGCTGCAGCCCTGGGTTGAGGGAAGAGGACAGAACATTCCTGACAGACAAGGACCACGTTGCTTTTCTTCTTACCGTGGTTCTCTGGCTGCCAGGAATGCTGAGGGCTGGCTTGGAGCATTATCCCAAAGGGCTTCAGCCCTGCCAAGCCTTTGACGTTGGTGGTCAAGGAATTAATGTGGACTTTCTAAACCAACAAAGAGCCAGAATCTGATGGGTACCAGAAAGAGATAGGGGAGAGAAAAACATTCCTGGTTCTGATTACCTGGCTTCAAACCCATGGCAATAAACCCAAATTTGGGAAGCAATTAGAAGGGAAGAAGAGCAAGAAGAAAAGGGGGAACGAGAGAGTCGCCTGGCGGTCTCAAGGCAGCCTTTCAAGGATCAGCACCTGGATGAAAGCCAACATATCAGCTCTAATCTTTGGCTTTTTGTTGGACTTAACAAGGACTTTAAAATGAATCCAGTCGCAACTGACGGGCCCCATATGGATCCTGGTTTGAAATCTCCTTTCCAGCTCTGAATAAAATAGGCTGGGACCACAGAGAGCTGGACAGGAGATTTCAAAGGGAAAACCAAAGGCAGGAGCACAGATGTGGCCTCCCACCCATGCACGGTGCCCACTCCCACCCAGGGCTGGCCACGAGGCCATCGAGCTCTGTGTCAGCACAGAGTTACTGCACACAAGTGGCTTTGTGGCTCCACAGAGGGGCTGTCTGTGACCATGACAATACCACGAGGACATTTCCCTTGATGCCACTCAGCTTCCCAGACTGGCTGTGACTTCAATCCCATCTGCATCTGGAGATTGCCTTCATTTGCTGCCTTTTCTTTCAACCTCGGATAAAATAACTGTACGGATATTTGCCTTCACATCTAATAAACAATTAAAACCCCATCCTCGCCCGCTCGTGCTCCGAGGCTGGCGCATCTCATCTCCCTAAGCTGCACCAGGATGCGAGAACAAAGGCATCTGACCTGTAGCCATGGCAACCCTCAAATTCTACACCTTTGCCTTTTGTACCAAGCTGCCCCTCCCTGCTCTGTGCACACACACGTCTGTGCACACTCCTGTTTCCTACACACCCACACCACAGAGAGGTTTAAAAGCACTGTTCCCGATTCCTCCAAGCGCTCCTGCCCCTGCCTCACATGCCAACTGAATTCCCATTCCTCCCTCGGTGGCATTTGCCTCTCAAGTGCTGGCAGGGTTAACTAAAAATCCACTGCTGGCCACAAGGTAGCACTTGGTCCAAGGGAGAAAAGCAAGTGTTTAGGGAAGCAGGAGTGCAATGAGGGATTATTGGATAACACTTGGCATGCCAGGGCTGAGACAGCTGCCCTCTGCCTTTTCCTGGCCACTGCCATGATCCAAAGGGGCAGCCACCTCCTGAATCCATCCATCAGCACGAGGGGAGAGGCACGGCAGCCCTGAGAAAGGGAACAACAACAACATCCATGTGATTGTTGCAAAGGGAAGTGCCAAGGGCAGGCACGGCTGGGTCATGTTTTTAGCACCTGGCTCCGGCTGCCATCACACCTGGAGCAGCTCCTGTGTGCACAGGGCTTGTCCTGTGCCAGCCATGAGCACGGCTGTGGATTTGGGCTCTGTGTGCCTTGGCAGCTCTGGGTGTGGATGGCGGCACAGAGAGCACGGAGAGTGGGAGAGGAAGGGAAGGTCCCTGCAGAAGGCAGCGGCCCCAGGGTCTCACCCAGTTTGAGGCTCAGCAGGGCCCTGAAGCCACAGCCAGGCACACAGAGAGGCCTCAGGGAGCAGCTGCTGGGCAGCCTCTTGTCCTCTTCAAAGGCTGCTTCTCAAGGGCTTGCTCTTTGGGAAAGGCTGGCACCACCCACTGGGCCAGACCCGAAATGCTGTCAATCCTCCAGCTCTTGGAGGGGACTGAAATGTGCACAGAAACCATCCCTGGGTTTGTGGTGACTCTGTGGAAGAGGGGACACCTCACTGAGGGCTGGACCTCCTCCTGAGTGGCAGCTCCAGTCTGCTCTGTGTGACAGGGACAGGACCCAGGGAACGGCTGCAGCTCTGTCAGAGGAGGCTCAGGCTGCATTTTAGGGAAGGGTTCCTGACTAACTAACTAAACCAGAGGGTTTCGGGTGCTGCCCAGGCTCCCCAGGGAATAGGCATGGCCCCAAGGCTGCCAGAGCTCCAGGAGTGTTTGGACACCGCTCCCAGGGATGCACAGGCTGGGATTGTTGGGGTGTCCCATCCGAGCTGGGCTGGGTAATGCTCTGGGTCCCTTCCAGCTCAGGAATTCCATGATTGCATGAAATGCATCCCACAGCCCTCTCTGGGTCACATCAGTGCCTTCTGCTCCAGGAGGGAAAGGACTGGGAACTGTAACCCGCTTCTCCCTGGATGCACCACCACCATGGATCCCTGGGGAAAAGGGAAGGACTTGTGAAGAGGGGCAGCTCAGCTCTGCTCCAGGCAGCGCCCAGACCTCCTCGGGATCATGGTGCCATCCTTGGGCAGAGAGGGCACAGCCAAAGCTCTCCCCTCCCTCCTTTTTAACACTTCCAGTTGTGAGTGTGTCAGTGAAAGCCTGGCTGAGCTGTGGTTACTGAAGGGGGCTGATGCAGCCCAGCCCCTCCAGCAGACATGGAAGAAAGGGTTGCTGCTCATTCCCTGCAGCAGGAGGGCCCTGGGCACGGGAGCAGCTCCAGCTCATTGACGTCAGCACAAAGGCTGCCTTGGATTCAGAGGGCTCGCACTGGGACCATTATTCCCTGGCAGAAGCCGCATACTGGGGAAACCAAGGCAGGACCTACAGGTTCAATAGACTTGGTGCTCTGCAGTGCTGAGCCATGGCCATGGAGACTCATTTCCCAGCATTCCCACTCCATCCCGGCCAGCAGCAGGAATCTGGAATGCTGCATCCATCCCTGAGAGGGCTGATCCTCGATGCTCTTCCATCTCACCGGAAATGGGAACATCTGAAATCCTCAGCAGCGCATTCACTGCCCGTTGCCAGGCCAAGTTTTTTCCAGACTGGCCAAACTTGCAGGGCAAAGGTGGAATGGCTGGGAAGCAGGACGGCTGTTCCTGACAAATCCCACCTTTGCTGCGCCTCAGTTTCCCCATTAGAGAAGGATATCCCTGCAGGGAGATGGGATATCCCATTTCTGCACTGACAAGACACCCCGGTCTTGTGTGGGTGTCCCCATCCATGAGGAGGGGCTGGAATGGGAGGGGCTTCCAATCCCAGTCTGGGATGGTGGGATCCTGTGAAAAGCTCCCAGTAGGATGTTACTGGGACTCCTGTAGCTCTGGGTATGGTTTACTGGGAGGCACAGAGTGACTCGGCAGAGAGTCCAGGGGTTGCCTCACCCTCTGGCCTGATCCCACCCCAATCCCCACAGCAGGGCCATCCACAGGTATTCCTGTCGGATTCTTATCCCTCCTAGGAAGCTTTTCCCTCTGTGGCCAAGCACCTCCCTGAATCCCAGTACTCTGTGTGAGTTCAGACGGAAATGATGCCTGCATTCCCAGGGAAGACTCCCCACTCCTTAACTTATCCACCCAGGAATGGCTGAGGCCCTTCCCACCCCCAGGGCGCCAGCTCAAGGCACCCCTGAACTTTCTTTCAGGATTTTATATCTCAAAAGATGCTTGAGGGATTTGGACCTGCAGTTCAAATTCCTTGGCCTCCAGAATCAAAGCTTCCAAGCTGTTTGACACATGGGATGAAAGGGGAAGTTGGGAACATGAAATAAAAGGCCCAGCACACCCCAGTTGCTCTCCTCAGCTGGGAAGCTTTGGACACGCCAGGAGAACAGAGGAGCTGTCTTCTCCCTGCCCTCTGCTCCATGACCCAGATTCCTCCACCCCTCCAGCCTCCTTCTCTCCATAGGGAGCAGGTCCGGAGCGAGGAGCATTCCAAACACCCCGCTGGTGCCATGTTTATCCAGCGTGCCCTCCTCACTGAGCTGCTCCAAACCAGCCCCGGAATGAAAAAAAAAGAAAGAGGACAAAACAAAGAGAGGGAAGAAACTAACAGCTCAGGCTTTTTGGCCAGCAAACAGCATCTCTTGTTTGTTTTTCCAGCGAAAAAAAAGGAATCCTGCCAGAGATTCCTGAGTTTTCAGAGCTGAAGGTGTATCTTGAACTAAAGACAGGGAACTGGATATTGGGTTTATTCCCTTTTCCTACATTAAATAAGACCCACAAGGCCTGACGTTTTTGGCGGGAATAATCCTTTCTTTATCACTGCTCTGGGTCAGGAAAGAAGCAGGATCCATACACTCGAGTTCCAAAATCCAGGAGCAAACAATAGGGATGTTCATTTACGGACCCTGAAGTTCTGCTGCAAGGCCTGAGCTTGGCTCCTCTTGGCTGTTGTCCTCCTTCGGAATCCCAGTCCTCAGAGGATGCTGGAAGTTGCTGCTCCCAGTGCTCCAAAGGCAGCACCAGGCACAGCGAGAGCCATCTCCTCAGACACTTCAACAAACTGGGATAGCACATGGATTGCTGCAGCCCTTCTGGGTGTGAAACAGCCACGGCTTTCCAGGAAGCACAGGAAAACTGCTGCTATGCCAACAAACCCATGGACAAAATCCACGGCTCCCAGCGTTCGCCATTGTTAGGGACTCAGAAGGATTTTTCCCTAAAGAAAATCCCTCAGACCACCATTATTTCGATTATCAGCCTCTTATGATTCCCTCATTTTAGGACTCAAAATGCTCCAGACATGAGAGATGGAGGTATCTGTATTTAGGGGAGTCTCGAGCTTCCGAGCAACTCTCCAAGCCAAATTCCCACACCACATTGCCAAAAATACTTCGGAGTGTGTCTCACTGATGTGAAACATTTCTCTGAATTGTTTCCTCCCAACATCTCCATTTTTTGTTGCCAAGTGAGGAAGGAACAGAGTGCAGAGACCTTCATTTCCTCCTCGGGGTTGGAGAGGGGCCGCTCTCCAGGAAACACAGCCTGGGTTTATCCACGGAGCGGGAGGATGATCATCCACACCCTAACAACACTCACCGGGACCAAGGGAAGCTGAAGTAGCACGGGGCAGACACAAAGGAATGCCTGGAGCTGTGTCAGGACAGGTTTAGGTTGGATTTCAGGAAAAGTGTCTTCACCCAGAGGGTGTCAGGCACTGAGCAGGCTCCCCAGGGAATGGGCACATTCAGGCTGCACAGAGCTCTGTGCATCCCTGTGAGCATTGTCCAAATGCTCCCTGGGAGCATTTGGACAATGCTCACAGGGATGCACAGAGTGGATGGGCATGGAGCTGGACTGATGATCTTGGTGGGGTCCCTCGCAGCTCAGGAGATTCCATGGCTCTATGACCCCGTGAGCCCTGCTGGTGTGGCTCCAGAGAGCGTCACAGTCCAAAGGCCAGCACCGTGTGTCCATTCCTCCCTCGCCTTTCCCAGGCAGTGAACCAGAGAGTTGTCCCACTGATTTACCCTGGGATCATCTGCTCCCGGCTTTATTTCTCTCCTGGTTCTCAGTCAGGCACAGCAAGGGTTAATTAATTGCAGGGTGTGAAGGAACAGGACAGGAGGGAGTACCCCACTCCTGTCACCCTGAGAGGCACAGGAATCCTGGGATGATCCCTGCTGGAAGTGCAGGTCAGGGCTGTGTTACCCCCTGCAGATCCGGGGGTGTGAATCCGAGTGCCAAGATGGATTATGTTGTTAAGCAAAGGGCTGGGAGTGCCAGATGGAGCCAGCCAAGGAGTGGGAAGATGTTAGGGAAGCTTCTCCCAGCTGTCCCCAAATTCCTGTCCCTTGCCACACCCTCCCCACATCTGATCCTCAGCATCCACCAAGTTCTGTTCACCTTTCCCTGGGCCAGAGCAGCCCCTTCCCATCTTCTGGCTTGGCTGTGTCCCTGGAATGTGTTTCTGTGTCCCCTGGCATCCTGCAGCCCCTTCCCAGTCTGCCCACCGGAGATTTTGCTGGCACAGTGTGAGAGACCTGCAGAAAACAAAACTCCTGTCCAATGTCACCCATTTTTCCACCCAATTTCACACAGGATTCTTCACACTGCCTGTGTGTTAAAGTACCCTTTTTCAGGAAATTTCTGGGTCCACTGATTCCAGAGGCATGATACCAACCAGTGGGATGAACAACTTCGTCCCTGGAGGCTCCATTTGGATTCGCTTTGCCTTGGCAGACGAAGGCCAACCTCATCTGCCCCCCATTACCCACACCAAAACCATGTGTGAGCTTTTCTTCACTTTATAGGAGCCAAATAGCTTGGAAAGGGATTCAGAGTTTTATTCATTCACAATATTCCCCCTTCATAATTATCCACGGAATTGCACCACACCAGGCCTTAAATTGATGTTTGGTTTCTGTTCCAGTGGACTTGCAACACATCCTTGAAATTCAAATCCCTGCCCCTGGACTGAAGTTTGGCTGTCCAGTGCCTCCCTTCATCCCCTTGGATCTGAAGTTTTCTTGCTGCTGCTGAATCCACCACAATTCCCTGGGAGGGAACTGCCACTTCCCTTTTTTCCTTACCAGTGTTTGGGACTGTGAACAAACCTCCCATTTATTGTCAGCACAATATCCTGGGATATAAGGGGAATGTGGATGTCTGAGCAAGATCAGAGCTCTCTCCTGCAGCATCCCGGCGTCAGAGGCATTCCTGGGACCACTGAGCAATGACAGGAGCACTGCTGGTCCTTCTCCACCTGGGAAGGCAGCTCCAAAGACTGTAATTTATCCAGGCTCAGCATTCCTCTGGAAATGCAGCAGTTTAGTTGGCACACACTGCGCAGCAGTGTCACTCGGGTGTCACTCCAGCCTCTGGAATGTGCCAAGGAATGGGCTGCATCCTGCACGCATCAGCCTTGGTGTCCTTTCAAAGTCCTGCACTTCCTTGGATATTTGACCCTGCTCAACATCCTCCCTTCCCACAAGGACATCGAGATTCTGAGGGAGCACCCCAAATCATCCTCTTCGGCAGTAAGAGTTGGCAATGGGTGACAATGGTTGGGTTGCTGGAGTGAAAAAAATACATTTGTTCTCCCTCCCTGCCCAGGATGGTCAGGAAAAGCAGGAAAGTCCAGAAAATCAGCTGAGAAAAACCTGTTAACAGCAAGATTTGCCAAATAAGTGAGTGCATCCAGTGGCCTGGAAAATGAGCCGGCGAGTGATGGAAGAGCCCTTTCCCAGTTCTGCACACTCAAGGAAACATTTAATACATCTGGAAGGAAAAATCTGCCTCGGCTCCTGCTGCCGGCGTAAATATTTGTGTTCGCAAGTGTTGGCAAATATTTGAGCCATCGATGTTGTTTAACCAAGAGCTTTGTCTCGCAGAGTCCCTCTCCCTGCTCAGGCTCCCTTGGAATCACATCAGTGAGTGGAATCCTCCTGGTGTTTATGAAGGACGGGATCAGAGCCTTTCCCTTTGTGAATTAAAGACCAGGCAGGAGCTTATGGAGGTGACCAACAAAGGGCGTCGGAAGCGCTGGCGAAGGTCGTGCCCCGCATCCGACTGCTCTTGGCACAGATTCCTTTGGGAGATGGGGAACTGAGCCTGAATTTGCAGGCACGGAGTCATGCTGAAGGATTTTCTTGCCTCTACAGTAATTCCTGAGCTTTTATTTGCTGCATTACATGGAAAGGGACAGAGGAAAGACAATTTGCCTCCTGCCATGGCCGTGGTTGTGCAGGTCGGATATGGGAGGACTTGGTGCCCCTCCGTAAAAAACTCCCGGATGAGAGTTTGATGCCTTGACAGCTCCTGAGGGAAGAGGAGCAAAGTGCAAGGACAGCAGGATTTGGTAGCCTGGGAATGGAGAGGAGGGGCCCTGGACTGTGACCACAGTTTGGATCTTCCCAGCTCCGGGCATACAATTGGATATGTCCTGTGTTTGGGTTTCATCTTCCTTCAAGGACAAGCTGTAGACTCCCCATCCCTGGAAGTGTCCAAGGCCAGGCTGGATGGGGCTTGGAGCAACCTGGGAGAGTTGAAGGTGTCCATGCCCATGGCAGGGGGTGGGCCTGGATGGGACTTAAGATCTCTTCTAACCCAAACCATTCTGGCAATCCCTGATTATGCTCCATAAATCCTTGCTAACCCATACACGGACTTTGCTAACATTGCCCTGAAGCTGATGGAGAGAATTCCCAGCTGTAATCCTTGCTCAGCAGTGGATGGAAACATCTAAATCCATGACAGCTGTTTCTACAGTGACTTTGTGACTTGGCTCTAGGACCTGTCCCCCCTGTACCCACTGTCAGTGACAGCATCACTAAAAAATTGTCCTGCTGACAAACAATTACCAAGAAAGTCCTAAAAATTGCCAGAGCAGTTTCTTGAGGAGCTCAAGGGGTGCCTTCAAACTCTTTCAAAGCTTTCTGGATAATTCTGAACCGGTCAAAGCCTTTTGTGCTTGAGCCTGGGTCTAGAGAACACACTAAAGATGTGGAACTGGAAAAAGAATTCCAAACATATCCTGACAGATCCGAACAGAAATTGCCATTTCAGAAAGGTGAGAGCCAGCATGGGGGGATCCCAGAGAAGGAAGTGTGGAGTGAACAGCCCTGAAACCACCTCAGCCGTGAGGACTGAGATGACTTTAAAGGACGAGGACCACACCTGGATTTTTCAAAAGTGAACATAGGGAGTGATACAGGAGAACACTCCAGGCTCTTCCAGCTGTTTATTCAGGGGAAGATGTTCCAGTAACCAGCAAAAAGCCCTCACCTGCACTTCTGGGTGCTCACCTGAACCAGCTCTGTGCCAGGTACAGCAGCAGGGCCAGCACAGGAGCTGCTGTCCCCTGCCCTGGCTGGCAGCTCCCTCCCAGTTGCTGCATTAACCTCTGAATAAACAAACCTCTGCAAAGGCCTTTCCTAACCCAGCCAAGTCCAAACACAGCCTGCATTCCTCTGATGGCAAACTCCGAGTGCAGGACACACTCCTGGGAATGAGCTCGCTGTGTTTCCCCTTTGATTCCAACCTCTTGGGAGGATTAAACAGTGTCATCAGCAGGTTAATGCGGAGTGACCTCAGCGGCTCCAAACATTATTGCCTTGCAAATAACACTGACATTTCCATATTCCTGCCTTGCCCAAGGGTACAGCAGCCACGTTCCAGGTGCTGCACCGGGAGCATGCTGGAAGGAAGGAGTGCAGGGAAGGGAAAGGGCTGGGATTCGACACTTAGGGCTGGGAGAAGGAGGGAGGCTCCCTGAGGAAGCAGCCCCAGCCCTCTGGCCAGCCCAGCCGGCAGCTGTCAGTCAGCAGGGAGCTAAAATCCATCCTCCCAGTGCCAAGCTCCAGGGAACAGATGTCTCCATCGCCTCCTGCTCAGGTTCCTGTGAAAGGGCAGCAGGATCCCAGCTGGTTTCCTGGGCCGGGTCAGGAGGATGAGCCCCTCACCAGAGAGTTTCATGTCCCAGCTCACAGCTGAGTGGCCTGAAAGGGGCTCTGTGTGCCTGGCTGGGATGTGATGCCACCAGTGCCTGGCAGCAATGGAGAGACTTCCCAGGGGATCATTGGCACTTCCCTGAGCTCAGGTGGAGAGGGAAGCACAGAGGTGTGGTGGAGTGATGGAGAGGAGAAGGACAGGGATGACGAGCAGCAGGGGAGGCTGACTGTGCTACACCTGCTCCACGTTCTCCTATCACTGCCCCTTCAGGCTGAGGAAAAGCAGACTGAGCCCCAAATCCTCATCCAGTTTTCCCTGTAGGTGGACAGACCCTTCCCCACAGCCCCCAGCCCCCTGCTTCCCAAAGCCTGACTGTCTCCCTGTGAAGACAAACTTTTCTTTCACAGATTTTCTCTGATTCTACAGTGAGATCTTCCATGATCTAAACCCTCGTCCTCCCACGGATTGCTCTCCCTCGCTCCTCCTATGCCAAGCCCAGAGGCCTGGCTGGATCCTGGCAGAGCTCCTGCATTCCCGGGAGCCCTGTGGGCCACCAGTGCCTGGGCTGGGCAGGACAAAGCTATGGGTCCCTCTTTGCTGGTGCCAAACCCAGCCCAGGGCAGGGAGCCTGGCAGAGCTCCCTGCTGCTCATCCTGAGGCACTGACAGGGATAAGTGTTTCCAGTTCCTGGTTCCCTTTCCTGGTCACAACACCAGGACTTGTTTTGTGTCCCTAAGGCAGCTTATTGCCCTTTCAGGATGCTGTGAGACAGTGCAGCACCTCACGGTGGGTCCAGTCATTCCCTGCCAAATTCCCAGGAATATTCCTGCTCAGGAACACCCTGGGCTGAGCCCTGCCACCCCTGTGTCACCTCACCCAGCCCTGAGGGGGGTCACAGCAGCACAGCCTCCCAGGGACACAGAGAGCCCCCAGACCTGCTGGAGCGGTGACAGCCACGTCCCCATGAGCCTGGAACAGTCCCTCGTCCCCCTCCTGCCTCTCCTAGGATGGGGACAGGGCCATGCTGGAGCTCTGGAGCAGGAACACAGGGACAGAGAACTGAATTCCAGCTCTTCCCTCAGCCCATAAATCCTGGACTTTTCTAGGAATGATGCCTCAGGAAGGGTCTGTGTTGCTCAGAAAAAGAAAAGCAATTCAAACCGTGCCTGAAACACCCAAGTTCTGCTCATCAGCCTCCCCAGCATCCCACAGGCCCCTGGTGGCTTGAGGGCTCAGCTCTCTGGGATCTGAGATGGAAGCTGGGAGAGCTGCTCCCTGCTTGGACAGAAAGTTCAAGGGGTTCCTCGGGCTTGTCACCAACTGGGACACGTGTCCCCAAATCTGGTTGTGATCTCCCTATGGTGCAGGAGGCCTGTGACAGCCACAGGCACTGCCAGGCTGGGAAGGGACTCTCGGGAGCGTTGGAAGGGTCCTGGCTGCCTGGCATCCTGCAAAATCCCAGGATCACCAAAGCTGGAAGAGACCCCCAGGATCATCAGGTCCAAACACCAACCCAGCCCCACAATCATCACCCTATCATCAGCACCCTGAACCCTGTCCCCAAGGGCAACATCCAGACACTTCTTGATCACTTCCAGAGACAGTGACCTTGCCAGCTCCCTGGACTATTTATTCCAAGGCCTGGCCACTCTTCCAGTGGAAACATTTTTCCTGATATCCAACCTGAAGCTCCCCTGTGCAACTTGAGGCCGTTTTCCTTTCTGACCTAGGACATGGCAGAAGCAACTGACCCCCACCTTGCAGCAATCCTGTCCAGGTGCTTTGGGGAGCACTGAGGTTCCCCCTGAAACTGTGAGGTCCCCCCTGAGCTCCAGCCCTGCCTGGGACCCCAGAGCCAGGTGAATTTGCCTTGTTGGAGTTGTGGGATCACAGAGAAGGAGAACGTGGGACAAGTTGCCTTCCCCTGAGCATCCCAAGCAAGATGAGGTTTCTGCAGGGGACAAAGGAGAGTTGGAGCTGTTTGGGCTGGGAGGAGGCTCTGCATCCAGGAAACACCTCCCGTGGGAGATGAGGGAGATGTGGCCACCCACAGCCCCAGCTCACCAGGAATCCAGGCTTCCATCGGGCCAGAGCTGTGCCAGGAGTGTCACTCCCACCACCAGCAGATCACCACCCCCTTCCCTGCATCTCCCTCCTCCTCTGCTCGCCCTGGAACCAGCTGACTTTTTTCACAACCAGGAAACAATCAAACAACCTCTTGAGCTGCTCCTCCTCCTGCCAGCACCGCCATCTCCCCGTGCTAAGGATGCTGTCAGTATTCCCAAAGCCTGATGCTGTTCCGTGCTGTTATTCCAGCCTCCCGGTGGGGAAAACCCTCCGGGCTGCAAATACCTGGGTTTCGTTAAGTAAATAATCACACATGATAAAATATCCACTGGCTGGTGGGATGGAGGAGGGGGGAGCAGGAATGCACGCGTGGGGATGCAGCCTCGGGGTGGATGCTGTGCCAGCAGTGCCAGTATGCTCCACTAGGTAACTGGGAACACTGGGAACACTGGCACCCCTGGAGAGGAATTGATGAAAAGCTTTAAGGGGGGTCTGCGGAGGGAGTGTTCTATTCGCCTGTTTAAAAGAGCTTCAGAAAGAGCGGAGCTGGGAAATGCATCCAGAGCAGCTCACTCGGCCTCCTTGGGAAAGGCTTGGAATCTGCCCAGCTGTTGCAGACTCCCAGGGGAGCGAGGAAGAGGAAGGTGGCTGACCCCAGTGGATGGAGAGCTGCTCCTAAAGCTCTGGGGGATTTTCTGTGCCCTTCTGGGTGATGGGACCTTCAGAAACTCTGTGAAGGGAACCCAGCTCTGTGGGACTCCACTCTGCCACCTTTCCAGGGCCACTGAGGAAGTTTCTGCTGGAGCCAGGCCCTGATCCCGAGTGTCCTGGCTCACTGCCTGCTCCAACCATGAGCCCGTGGTGCTGCTGCCTCCCTGCAAAGAGCTCTCCAGCTTTTTATGGCTCACCTGTTTGGGAGACTTCACATGTTCCGAACCGAGGCTTAAAAACCTGTGGAGAGAAGAGAGGAAGGGAAAAGGGGAAGGAGGAGTTCAGCCAGGAGTGAAACACTCAGGAGGTGTTGGAGCCTTGGGCTGGGCCTCATCAAGGTTATCCAGGTCCATCCCAGACTATGGAAGCTGGGGGGTTTGCCCTTGTCAGGATCCTGGGAAGGGAGGTGTGGGGTAACCCGGGGGACTCTTGGGAAGGCCAGGAGGAGTGGAGTGGGATCAGGAAAGGCTCGTGCCAGGCACAGGTGGGCCTGATGGACAGCTTAGAGCTGCGCCTCGGATTGTGAGCTGGAGGTGGAAGCAGGGCTGAGAGGCTCCCGGAGTCATTTCTCAGTCATTTATTCATCTGTAATTGCCTGTCTGCCTGTCTCGGAGCTAATGACTGGCTGGGAAGATTTGCAGTTGGGTTTGCAGGAGGTAATTACATCCCAATCTCGCTGGATGACTGTGCCTCCAATGAAGATAAACTCGTTGGAGTGGGGCTGCACATGGCAGGGATCAGTTGTATTCCAGAGCCCAGGCATGGCAGGGCAGATAAGGAATGTTTGCGCTGCTGCTTCTTTATCTGCTGACCTATTAAAAGCTTTTCTGTCTGAAGGGAGTGAGGAGCCACCAAGGAGGTTAATCCCACAGCTCCTCACTCCTGATGGATGCGATTCCGGCCCCCTGGTGAGACTTGATCGCTGTCTTAGGGTTCTGTGGGTGCTCCTGCTCCCTTTCTAGGTGGGGCTGCGTTGATTTTTGAGCTGCCCCGATGTGAGCTCCAGGTCAGACTCCAGCAAGAGGGGAAAATCCAGCTGATCCAGCCCTGTTCTGGGGGGCAGGGAAGGGGCTGCAGCAGCAGGACATGAGCCCTACAAGGCTGATGTTTGGGTAAACCCTCTTTCCTGTTCAGGAGGCCTTTGCTTATTCCAGCACTGCACAAGAACACACAAGTTTCTCTCTGTCCCTGTCCCCTGGGTTAAGCATCACTCGAGTTTGCATCATTTGCCACCAGCTTTGTCACCCGAGGACACTTGTGGAACATTGGACAGCCTCGTGCAGTCCCAGCCCTGCTGTGGGTCCTGGCAGTGCCTCAGGAGCACTGGCTGTGCCATGGGGACATCCCCGGGGACAGGAGAAGGCACCTTTGCTCTCCTCAGGCCTCTCCTGGTATGTGACTTTAAACCCCGGCCCAGCTCAGAGCATCAGCCAAAGCTCTGAGAGCACTTCTGGAATATCGGATGGCCTTGTGAAGTCCCAGCCCTGCTGCAGGTCCTGGCTGTGCCGTTGGGACATCCCAGGGGACAGGAGGAGGCACCTTTGCTCTCCTCAGGCCTCTCCTGGTGTGTGACTCTAAAGCCCCGGCCCCGCTCGGAGCACGAGCCAAAGCTCTGAGCTCATCCCTGTCCCAGGGAGCTGCTAAACCCCCTCAAATCTTTCTTGTTCAGCAGCACTTCATATAAATCCCGTAATGTGCGGATCACTCTGGCTGCCAGCGGCTCTGGGGCCGGGGGGGATGGTGGGGAGGATTATTACCGTCCCTGCTCCACTCCCAGGGGATCCCGGGAAGCCGCGGGCTGCCAGCAAATGTCTGCAGGATGGAGGCACGCTGGGAGCCCTGGGAATCAGCTGGCAAATGGGATGCACTGGGTACGGATTAACAACCCATTAGGGCAGGGGCTGGGGCTGCCTTACCCAAATCCCCCCCTGGAATGCTGAGATTCCTGCCTGCCTTCCCGAGGCTCCGCACAGGGATCGGCATCGCCTTCGGCCCACGGAACACGAGTGAGGGCTCAAGGGCACTGCGCAGTGCTTCCCAAAGGGAGAGCAGGGATTTCCTGGGAGAGCAATGGTTTCCTGCAATGAGCCCAACCAGCCCGTTCCGTGCTGCAGATGTGGCCGAGGGAACACTTGGGAACACTCAGGAACACTCAGGAATGACTCAAACCTGCTGCTGGAGGAGCTGCAGCCACTCGGGAAGAGCCTCTGGCTATGACTGGGCACAACGTCCTGCCCAATTTTCCTCTTCTTCCAGGGAATCACTGCTTGAGAGGCTTCCAGGAGCAGAGTGATCCCAATTCCCCCTTCCTGCTGTACCAGGGAGTCCATCCTGGTGGCCAAGGAAAGACTTCTAATCCGATTTTTCTCTCTGTAGAAATAATCATCCTGAATTGGTAACAAAACCCACCTGGCGGGAGGCATTTTGTCCCTGAGGGCCACTGGATCCCTGCTGGGATCATGATCTGGTTATTGGAGGTGAATGAGAAGCGCGAATTCAGAAATGGGATATTGGAATCACCAGTCAAATCCTTCTTCCCACCATGGAAAATCGAAAAGATCTGGAAGTTTGTGCTCAAAGTGAGAGATTTCTGGCTGCAGAGGCCACCTCTGCCATGGGATTCTGGGCTGAAATTGGGGACAGTCACATCACATTCCCCTCGGTCCCTGGGTTTGCACAGCTCAGGTCCCAAATCCTTCGGGAACTTCATGTGGAGAGTTTTGCAATGGGAAGAACTCCCTGTTGCCACCTACTTAGATGCAGATTGGTAGCACTCTGAACTGGGTTCAGAACTCCTTGAATTCCAGGAATGAGGTGTGTTGGGATGGAAAAGAGCAGGAGGAAAAGGGAAACTGCTGCTGTGGTGCCATGGAATTCTCAAATAGAACCCTGACATTCAGGCATTGGGATCAGCCCAACTACAAGGGATTAAAAAAAATATAATGAAATTTTTGCCGCCTGGAAAACGCCATTTTATCCAAAATAAATCCTTCGCAAAAGGGGAAAAAATGAAGATAAAAATAGCCCAATGAATCAGCACAGCAGGAAAATTCCGAGCTGGTCATGGAATGAGCGTCAGCATTCCCTGTTTGTAAGTTCCTCACTCCAAGTGGGTTTTGTTACAATATTGGAATGAAATAAAGTCACTATGAAAAGTTCCTTTTTAAAAGCTTTTTGCAGCACTGGTGTAAAGCAGAGGCATCCTGGTGAAACTAAAATCCAAACTCTGGGAGCTTTCTGGATCCATGTGGGTTTGGGAGAATGGCAGCAAGGCCAGGAATCCCAGAGAAAACAGGAATCTTCCTGCCTGAGAAGGCAGTGGATATAAAGCCTGTCCATTCCCTTCATTTCCTGAATTATCCCTGTATTTCCCTTATTCTTTGGGCACGTGAGGCAGTGAGGGAGGTTCCTGCTCCTCACCGCTCCATGGGAATTGAGCCTTAATTCCCTCCTGGCAAACCCTGCCTGCTCCAGCCACTCAGCCTCCTGGGAATGCTCCTCATCCCCACGGCAAAGCCAGTCCTGAACCTCACTCTTACACAAGCCCAAGTCTGGCACTTGAGATTAAACTCAGCTCAGAGGTTCTGTCTCCTGTGTAAGTGCAAAGTGTCCATTCCAAGGGAGCTGCTCCAAGCGTCGGGATGGACAGGGAATGGAGAAGAGGCAGAAAGTGGAGCTGTTTTGTTGTTCTGCAAGATTTTGTTGCTCTTTTCCACATGACCCTCTTCATTATTTTCTTTTCCCCAAGGGAATGTTGTTCATTTGCTGATGGAGCAACCTGGAGAGGGTGAGGATGATCCAGAGGTTTTGGCCTCGCTGACCCGTCAGATGCTGTTGGTGCCTCAGCTCCCACAAATCCGCAGTGTCCAGCCCCATGGAGGCAGGACAGGGAGCAGGGGGTGGCACAGGAGGCTGTGGGAAGCTTTAATTACCCCAATTGTGCCCAGAGGTCCCCAGTGCCCGAGATCCTAATTGCTGATAAATGTTCCTGCTGAGTAGCTTTTATTTTTCCAGGGCGATGGAATAACAGGGAAAATATGTGAAAGTCCCTGGATTTCTAGAGTGTGTTTTCCTTTCATTTATATCTCCCTAATTATGCTGTCATGGGCTGCTGAAAATTGGACCCCCCCCTTTCTTCCCTCCCCAAAAATGTCCAAATAAACAGAGCAGTGACAACCTAGCTGGGATAAAGGAGAGATGGAAGGGGTGGTTCTGTGTCCCAGTGCAGCTCCGTGGGACATCCAGCCCCAGCGCTCACAGGTGCTGCCTCTGCCACAGAATCCTGGGATTGTGGAATCACAGTGGCCATGTGGGCTGTCATTCCCAGCTTCCGTGGAGGTGCTCTGGGACAGGCACAGCCGCTTTCCAGAGAGATGTGGATGCGGTGAAGCTCAGGTGCAGCGTGGCAAGTGGCAAGCCAGGCCCTCTCCTCTTCCCTCTCCTCTTCCCTTGTCCTTTCCCTCACCTCTTCCCTCTTCTCTTCCCTCTCCTCTTTCCTCACCTCTTCTCTCACCTCTTTCCTCACCTTTTCTCTCTCCTCTCTCCTCTTCCCTCACCTCTTCCCTCTCCTTTAGGACCATGGAAAAGTGCTTCCCCTCCAATCCTGGGGTACTGTCAGCACACCCCAAGCTGCTCTGCACGTTTTAAATAACATTTCACTGAGCCGAGTGTGTGGTACAGAAACCACAAGTGTGAGGATCCCACAGCCCATAAATATAAAGGAGCGTACAGAGAGACAGGAGACCCCGGAGGGGGAGCACAACCAGCAGTGGGATCACACCTCGAGTCCAGTGCATTGCAATCCATGTAAACCACAGAGTGCAAAGGAGGTACCATTAACACGAGTCAGGCAGCACAGAGCTCCAGGAAGCCTTTTCCAGGTTTTGGTGTGCCAGGAGCAGAGGCAGGAGATGGCTTTAGGTCTCCAAAACTCCTGGCTCTTTTTCCCACGTGCAGAAGGCCTGGCACTGGATTGGGTTACTAAAGCATTCCAGCCCCGTTTCCACTCCCAGAAATCTCTGCTTCCCTGAAAAATTCAAATAACTTCATTTTATTTCTCCTCTTTCCCTCCCCCTCCCCTGGCTGGGCTCTGCCATGGGCCAGGTGGGTTTGTAGCCCATTAGCCAAGATAGCACAAAGGAAAATTCCACAAGGCAAATTCCACATCTCCTTTCCTAAGGAAGCAGGATTGATGGTGCCAGAAACCTCCCAGGGCTCCTGGACCTCTGCTGTGCTCAGGACAGGGTGACAGAGCCACAACCTGCAGCCCTTCACCCCTGACAGAGGTGCCCAGAGAAGCTGTGACTGCCCCAGCCCTGGAAGTGTCCAAGGCCAGGCTGGACAGGGCTTGGAGCAACCTGGGCTAGTGGAAGGTGTCCTGCTCGTGGCAGGGGGTGGCACTGGATGGGATTTAAGATCCCTTCCAACCCAGGTCATTCCATGATATTCAGGCCCCAACAGTTTCTGAGACCTCATCCCTCTCCTTCCCTCCGCCTCTCCCATCCTCTCCCCTGCATCCTCCACGATCCTCTCCGGGAAGGTGCTGTGCAGATTTTCCTGCAGAGCTATTAAGTTCTTGCAGTTTCCCTGTGGATCCTATTAGCCAAAGAATTTGCTCCTTTTCCAGAGCTCTTTTTTACTCTTTTAAATGAAAACACTTCAAAATATGTCTATGTACACCTTGGCTTGGAGATGGAATTTCAGAGCTGAGGCCGTGCTCGCACATTTCTGCCTCTTTCTACCTCAAACGTTTTCTTATATGCACAAATGTATGAAAAACCCATTAGAGAATTTAATTCCCTCAGTGCACTGGGTTCCCTGAGCTCTTTCTCAGCTCCAGGAGTCTGGGTTCCCGCTGATCCTGCCATCACTGACATTTCTCCCCAGTCCTGGGAGTGCACCCTTGCCTGGCACTGCTCCTTCCCCAGCTGAGAGGCCAAACACGTCAGGATCTACAGCATGGACAGATTTATTTCCATGGCTCCAAGCTCAGCTCACGTGGAGGGCTCTCAGCGAGGTTGGATGAGCTCCATACAGATCCCAACATCCTCCTGTCCCATGCCCAGTGCTGAGTGATCCAGTCCCTGTCCCATTGCCACAAGATCCCAGGATGGTTTGGGATGGAAGGGACCTTAAAGCTCATCTCGTTCCCCCCCTGCCATGGGCAGGGACACCTTCCACTAGCCCAGGTTGCTCCAAGCCCTGTCCAACCTGGCCTTGGACACTTCCAGGGATCCAGGGGCAGCCACAGCTTCTCTGGGCACCCTGTGCCAGGACATCCTCACCCTCACAGGGCAGAATTCCTTCCCAATATCCCACCTAACCCTGCCCTGGGAAGCCGTTCCCTCCCGCAGCCCCCTGTGTCATTACACCTTCTCTCCCCATCCCAAGTCCTTCCTCACACCACAGCCCATGGGTGTCCCCATCCCTGGTGTCCCATGTCTCCTCCTTATCCCTTCCCCTCTCCTCCTCCTCCCTTCCCCGGACGGACGGACGGACGGACGGGCTGTGCCTGCAGGCTGCCGGCTGCCGCCTGTCCCCGGCAAGAAAGCTCTGCCTGTGGTGCCTCACAAAGCTCCCTTTGAGCCCCGAGTGGCGGCGGGGGGAGGCCCTTGTGGCTGGGGCTGGCGAGTGGCTGCAGAAGGACTCTGTGAGAGGCACTCGCGGTGCCAGGAATCTCATTAGAGCTCCTGATTGACAGCCCTGCAAGGACGGTCCCCAAACAGCCGCCCAGACACCGGGAGCTCGGAGCAGAGGGAGCTGCTCCGGGGGGCTGCAGGACACCTCGGGAGCTCACAGAACCCCAAACCTCTCAAGGCAGGAACCATCTCCCAGGTTTCGTGCGGCCCGGGAGAGCAGGGCAGGAGCTGAGCCAAGGCAGAGCCCAGCTCATCCCTTACGCTCCCCTCGGTCTCTCCTCTTGGTTGAAGGAATTTCCTCCCGGCCCAGAGCTGGAATGTGGAAGCGCTTCCCAGCCTGGCTGGGCCCACTAAGGGTTAACGCCGGGGCCAGGCAGAGAATCCATCTCCATTTCAATGCTTCGTTAAGAGTTTTGTGGTGAAACAAAGCAAAGCCATCCAAGTTTGGTGACAATTTTCCCACAGTCATCCGCGGCTCTGATTCATTTTCAGCCCCAGATTGGAGTGGTAATGGCCCGACCACAGAACATTTCCTGGGGATTAATCACGGCTGGGAAAGGGCTGCAGCTCCGAACTGCGCTCCAGGTGCCCCCAGATTGTCCTTCTGTGTCAGGAATTAGCGGCTGCTGAGGTCACTCCTGCTCTGCCGCCGCTGGTGCAATTATAACCCAATTCCTGCTAATTACCAGCAGGTTCAGACATCAAGGTGCCGTGAGCTGGCAGCAAAGCCCAGATCCTGCCCTGTCATTCCTGGCCAGCTGCTGCTTCCAGGGCATCGGCAGGCATGGATGTCCATGGGGAATCTCTTAAATGCATCCCTGTGGTCCCTCTCTTCGTGCTTTGTGACACCTGGGCTCTCAGGTGACGGACGGACGGACGGACGGACGGACGGACGGATGGATGGATGGACGGATGGATGGATGGAACTTCTTTTTTCCCAAAGCCTGCAGAACACCCCCAGGTTTCAGACGCCCCACTTTCCCTCCAGGGAGTGAGTCAAGCCTGGAAAAGGAAATCCTAGGACATCATTCAAGCAAAAGCCTTTTTTTCCATGCACGACCAAGAAATTCCTGGTCAGAGCCAGCACGGTGGCCCCTGGTCACCGTGCTGGATGTGGGGCCCCATTTTGCACTGTTTCTTCGCCTCAGGGAAATTTTCATCCAGGTTCCGTCCTGTTCCTAATGGGAAGAGCAGCCTCTGGCGCAGGAGCTGCCCATCACTCACTCCCGGGAGCCGTGGGACACCTGGCCGGGCACTGCAGCCACCTCCCCACCCGGGGGTGCTCCGAGGCCGTGGGGAAGGGATGGGCGCTCCAGCTGGATGGAACGGGAAAAATACCCCAGGAAAGCCACCCCGCGGGGTGATCCTGAGCTACTTCAGAATCGGCTTAGAAACACAAATGCCAGAGGGAAAAGAGAATTTGTGCCTGTCCCAGCTGAGCAACAGCACCGGCACAAGCACCAGAGCCAGCACCAGCACTGGCATCAGTACCAACATCAGCACCAGCTCCAACACCAGCTTCAGCACCATCACCAACACCAACACCAGCTCCAGTACCAGCACCAACACCAGCTCCAGCTCCAGAACCAGCACTAACACCAACTCCAGAACTAGCACCAGCACCAGCTTCAGAACCAGCACCAGGTTCAGCTCCAGCACCAGCACCAACAGCAGATCCGGCTCCAGCACCAGCTCCAGCACCAGCACCAGCTCTAGCACCAGGTTCAGCTCCAGCACCAGCACCAACAGCAGATCCGGCTTCAGCACCAGCTCCAGCACCAGCTCTAGCACCAGCTTCAGAACCAGCACCAGCATCAGAACCATCTCCAGAAGCAACCCCAGGTGCAGCCCTGCTCGTGGCCACAGCTGGCCCTGGCTGAGGGTGCCACTGCCGTCCCCATTCCCCTGACACGTCTGCCACTGGCTGCCGGGTGCAGCCACGTTTCAAGCCCGGCTCTGCCCAGGAGCTGGAGCAGGTGGAGCGGGCACATCCCCCCTCCCCAGCCTCCAGCCCTGCCTGGGCACTGCGGCTGCACAGAGCGGAGGTTTTGGGTTCTAATCGCCGTTTGCTGCCTTGTTTCGTACAAGAATTAAACACCTGCCTTTTGAAGGCTCCTTCTCGTCGCTGGGAACATTCCCCAGTGCTGTGTCCCCCTTTAATTTCCTCCGGCAGCGCTGCCTCCCATCACCCTGCCCGTTTCCACGGCATCGCAGCACATCGGTACCTGCATCCACCTCTTGTGCTGGGGCTTTGAAGTTGAAATTCCATCTCCCTGCATGATCAAATCTTTGATTTCTGATTAAAGCTGTCGAAGAAACAGTTTCCTGCCCGCTGAAAATCCAGATTTCAAATGAAATAAAAAGACAAAATCTGCATTGGGCTAAAACGTAAAAATACCTTTTCCATGGAGCTAAGAAAGGAAAACAGCGTCAGCACAGGTTGGTCCCAGTGTTTTATCTCGGCTGCAGCCTTTGCTTTCCCTCCTTCCACTTCTTTTGTTATGATTGGCATATTTTTGGAAATATGAGCCTGTGTTAAGTGAGAAGACAAGGAAATTTTCACTTTGGAGCAACAAAACAAAATCTTCCTGAAAAAAATTATAGGCAGGGTTAGGTTTTTTTTCTTTCCCCCTCAACTTCTGGAATAGAAATTGTCCCATCAAAACCCATCCAAAGGAATGAGTGAGTAAATAAATAAATAAATGTTCCTGGTTTGATCAAACGTGAACAAGGATGATTATTACATTCCCAGATAACATCCCATCCCTCGGGATCTCCCTGATGGACACCTCGGCAGACATTCCCCTGCTGCCTGGCACATCATTCCCAGCACGAACAATGGGCCCAAAAGGGAAAGAGGGAAAAAGCCAAATTCAAAAATCCAGCTGGAGCTTAAACAAGAGGCCTGACACTGTCAGCACAGCCCAGATGGAAAAAATAGCCCTTTTCCATGGCATGGAATGTGCTCCTTCATCAGGGGGCTGCACACGTGGGAAGTGACTGTGTGGATGAGGGAAGCACTTGGATAAGAGATCCCACCATGCCAGAGAGGGTTGGGATTGGGAAGGTTGGGGGATCCAGCACCGGGATTTTATGGATTGCTGCTTCCCATGGCTTAATCTCTGATGTGGGAGCAGCCAGCCCAGGCAGGAATGTTTGCAGCCAGCCATGGTACGGGAATGAGGAAGATGAATCCAAGGTTTTGAGGGATAAGTGCTTGGCAGGGGGTCAAAAAGGGGGATTTTCCAATGAGACCTAGCACAGGCAGCTGTGGGAGTTATGGGATGGGGATGGGATGGGCATGGGATGGAGATGGGATGGGGATGGTTTGCTCTGGCGCCGGCAGTGCTGGCTCCGTGAGCAGAGGGGCTGTACTGCTCCCTCAGGACATTCTGCTGTCCCCTCTCTGTCCTGGGTCACGGGGACAGCTCGGCAAAGCCATTCCTCAGTGCCCAGCAGCCACCGGGATTGAGCTGGGGGAGGAAAGCCAAGGAAAATCCAAAGGCAGCCAGACACCCCAGATCTGGGTGTTGAAGTGGGTGAGAAATCCTCTCCCAGTCTTTGGGTATAGAACTGGGACACAAACCCTTTCTCCAGTCTTTGGGAGCAGAATCAGGAGAAAACCCCTTTCTTCAGTCTTTGGGTATAATTTTGGGAGATAAACCCCTTTTCCAGTCTTTGGGTATAAAATTGGGAGATAAACCCCTCCTCCAGTCTTTGGGTATAAAATTGGGAGATAAACCCCTCCTCCAGTCTTTGGGAGTAGAACCAAAAAAAAAGTAGAACAAGCCCTTTCCCCACCCTTGGCACCCTCCCCAGCCCCGCTGTCCCCGCCAGGCTCTGTGACCCAGGTGCCCATGGGGCTGCGTTCCCAACTCCTGGGTTTAATCTCCACATTTATGGGCCATGTGCATTTATTTAACAGGTCTGGCCCAAGCAGCAGCGTGTGCCAAGAAGGAACAATCATCCCTCATTTCCCAGCTGTGACATCATCAGCTCATATTTCACGGATATGATGTCACTGCTGCGCAATAGGACTCGGGATTTTCAAAAGGTTTTTATTAATGCTGAGGGTTTTTTGAGTGGTTTTTTTTTCCCTCTGGTCTGGCCAGAACATCTGGAGATGGGAAACTTCAGAGTCCGGAATATTCACGAGTTGGAGCAGACAGAATTCCAACTCGCGGGATTTCTGGGAGTGAAGGAGGACAGATAACGATGTGGGGAACCAGGAGTCACAACCAACTGAGGAAAAATCAAAGAGCAGGAGGAAGGGGGTGAGGCAGGAGGGGTGGGGGGCTGGGGACACGTCCTCACTGTCCATCACCAGTTTGGGGACACCAGGCTGGGGAGGGGACACCACAGAGCCACACCTGGGGCGGTGGCAGAGGACGAGTGACACCTCCAGGTTGGAGAGAGGTCCATGCCTCTGCTTTTCCAGAGTAAAGGAATTTTTACAGCCTCACAGAAACCCTGGGAAGCTGAGAAGGAGGGAGGGAAGAGGATTCTGGGGTAGAGGGTCTGCTGAGCAGGCAGCAGGAATTGGGAGGTGGGATGGAAGCCTCGGGAAGGTGCAGCAGGAATTGGGAGGTGGGATAGAAGCCTCGGGAAGGTGCAGCAGGAATTAGGAGGTGGGATAGAAGCCTCGGGAAGGTGCAGCAGGAACTGGGAGGTGGGGTGGAAGCCTCGGGAAGGTGCAGCAGGCCTGGACAGGGCTGTGTGTCCAATGTTGCTCTGCAGGGCTGGGAAGCAGCCCCTGTGGCACCTGGCTGTGGGATGAGCGTCCCTTGGGACCCTCCCAGGACCCCATCCTTCACCCTGCATCTCACATGGCCTCAGGTGCCTCCCTCCCACAGGACTCCCCCTTGGTGAAAGCTGTGGGACACCTGGAGCTGGAACAAGGTGCTGAAAGGACTGGGGTGACCATTCCTTGGAATCCCTGATTAATCCATCCCAGCTGCATCCCTTTGGGGTTCCCTTCCCAGCAGCCCTTACGTAGGAGAGCACAAAGAGTCCCAGACAATGGAAACGCTTTTTCCATGAGCCTTCGCAGCAGAAGCCGGAATGTCAAACGCGGCTGTCGGGAGAATCCCGTGGAACTGATGTCACCACGATCCCAGCAGTGGGTCCCCTGCCACGTGCCAGTCCCAATGAATGTCATTGCCTGGTTCTGAATGAGGAACGGCCTTGAAATGGCAGGAATTCTGTTGCTCCGTTCCATTTTGCCAGGCTTGTTGTAACCCGTTCTTCTGGCTGCACCATCGGACTGCAAGCTTTTATAAATCCCTCGGGAGGTCCATGTGAGCCCGGAGCCTCTTCTAAGGGAGCCCTTGCAGCTCCGGTGGCTGTGCCGAGGAGAGAAAGGTTGGAGAATGAAGCCTGACAAGCTGATGAGATAAACTGGTCAGATCAAAGGCTGACAGCAATAATTGTACACGGCGTTGCTGTGCAAAGCTAATTTAGACACAGATGAGCCCATGACAGACTCACTGGAGGGTGGCAGACGAGCAGGGAATGGAGAGCACTTCATTTATCCTCCCTGGAAGTGGGGGGAGCACCAGGAGCCGGCGGCTGGGGCGGCTGCTCCCTCGCTCTCTCCCATTCCCAGTTATCAAACTTTATCTGGTTCCTTCGCTGAAAATTAGTGAGGAAGGACAGAGAGGGGAAAACATTGAATCCATCAGCGCTCCTGCTTGTTTCCCAGCCCACGAGGGAGAAGTCAGGGTGATTTACTGGGAGGGTGGGGAAGTGCTGGAACACACTGTCCGGAGAAGCTGTGGCTGCCCCAGCCCTGGAAGTGTCCAAGGCCAGGTTGGCAGGGCTTGGAGCAACCTGGGATGGTGGAAGGTGTCCCTGCCCATGGCAGGGGGTGGGGCTGGATGAGCTTTGAGGTTGTTTCTAATCCAAACCACTCTGGGATTCTGGGATTCTGTGGTTCTGCAAAACAGGGCCTTGATTTTCTCCTGCAAAGCCCAGCAAAGCAGCACATTTTCACACCATGTGGAGCTTTTGCTGTGCTTGTAAATCAAACCAGAGCCATCATTTCTCCGTCTTTAGTATTTCCAGCTCACTCAGATCACTGGGAGTTGAAGGAATTTCTTCTTCTGGTGCTGTTCAGGCTCAGCTGCTGCTTTGGTGCAAAGAAATCGTCTCTTGGTTTCTCCATCACCTTCCCTCTGCTCTCCCCGTCCCTGGCAGGAGCCAACCCCTGGAGATGCAAACTCCGTGTCCTACATCCAATACCTTCACCAGGATAGGTCCTCTGGCACAGTGAGGGCCCTGTACCTGCCCTGTACCTCTGCCCTGGCTATCCTGCTGTCCCCAGATCCCGGGAAGCCCTGGCTCCAGACTGGGAAGCAGCGGGATGCAGGCACCGGCGCGGGCTGGCAGACGAGGGAGTAACTGAAGGGAGAAGAATTTTCACTTCATATTTTATGAAAAACTGACACTTTCAGCCCAAGCAGAAACGCTGTGCCCACCCTTCCCCCACAGCACGGGCGGGATCCATCCCAGTGGGAGAGGCCAGCGGTCCCTGGTGCCATCCCGTGCCATGGGCGAGCTCGGGGCAGGGAGAGCCGCTCGCTCTTGCCCTGCTCCCGTGCCCAGCCCGGCTGGCTGTGCTGCAGCTGCCAGAACAATGGGAACGATCCCAATAACCCCCCTTCCCGGGAATACTGCGGGCTCTTGGCAGCTCCTTCGCACACAATTAGCATTTCTCGTCAGGCGGGGGAGCACAGATTGCGAGCGCTGCGGAGTGTTTTGCACAACAGACCGAACCCAATATGGGCCTGCCTGGACCGCAGCTAAAAGTGACTTCCCGGCAGGACAGACCCAGCACGGCCCCGCCGCCGGGAGAGGCTCCCCCGACCCTGAGCACGGCCAGGAGGGGCTCGCTCATCTCCCCCCGAGGGCTGAGTGGTGGGCGACACTGCCCCCACCTTGATTAGGGGCAAGGACTCACCCTTTCCTTCTTCAAGGATAAAAGAGGAGGATATTGGTGGGTCGAGGCTCGGAAAAAGGGCTGAGACTTACAGGGAGCTCAGGGGTCAGGGCCGCACAGAAACACAGGATGGTTTAGGTTGGAAAGGACTTTAAATTCCACCCAGCCCCACCCCTTTCCACGGGCAGGGACACCTTCCAGCAGCCCAGGTTGCTCCACGCCCTGTCCAGACTGGCCTTGGATGCTTCCAGGGATGGGGCAGCCACAGCTTCTCTGGACAGTCTGTTCCAACACCTCCCCACCTTCACAGGGAAGAATTCCTTCCTAATATCCCGTCTACATCTCTCCTCCTTTAGTTTAAAGCCTTTCCAACGTTTCTAGGGGCTCGCAGTGGGTGATGCACCCTTTCCAGGCTGGGATGGATCTCCACAGGCTAACACTGCTTGTGATCCTCCTGCTCCTCAGCTGCCAAAGCCAAGGACTCAGTGCTACCCCTGCTGCCAATGCCAGCCCAAGAGGGTCACACATGTCGGTGTCACCATGGTGCCTTTGGCTGCCACCCGCAGCCCCTCAGCCGCTGCCTGGTCACTTGTTAAACCACAGCAACCCAAGCTCACACTGCAGCCTCAAAGCGCCACTTGGAAGGAGCCTCAAGGCCATGTCTGTCCCGTGAGGCTGGGCTGGTAAATCCAGGGAATGCCGGACTTGAATCCCCTGTTAAAGCCAGCCCAGCCCATGGACAGTAGCGCTCCGTGATTAATTGCTGTGCTTAAAACTCCTATTTATAGACACGCTGCAAGTGCTGTGCCAGGGATAGTGCAGCCAGAGGCTCCTCCTCCAGCAGCTCCCGGGGCTCGGCAGCCGATCCCAGAGGCCTGGGATGAGGAGCAGCTCAGCTCCTCATCCAGCCAGAGGTTCCCTCCCCTCCGCATCCTGCTCAGCCATGGTCCCTGGGGATCCCATCAGCCTCCCTGATCTCAGTGGTGATGTTGTGGATGCAGCTGGATGCTGCTGGATCCCCACCGGGCTAAGGAGCTTTAGCCAGAGTTCAGCACCTCCGGCGATGTGGGAACAGGACTCGAGGGCATGGTTACTCCTTGACCTCGCATTACCTCAGAGCCTGCACTGGAGTCCAGCAGTGTGTGTTTCCCTGGGAGGCTCCAGGCCTTGCCCCAGGCTTCCCTGGGCTTTGCCTGAGTCACTTCTAGGGAAATGAGCTGTTAGAGGTCTGGATTTCAGCTGGCAGCCAGGAGAACTCTTTGGGAAGGAAGTTTTTGGGTAGCAGTGCTCTGCATCCAACAGGTTCCTACCCTACAAACAGTTCTCTTTGCTCTACAGTTTTCTTCACAACAAAACCAATTAAAAAAGGAAATCCATTTCACCCTGTTTTTATTTTCCTGAAAGCCCCTCAGCACCGAGGTACTGAGCAGGGAGGGTTCAGGGATATTGCTACCACCAGTATCCCACTGCCCAGGGCATCCCACGGCCAGGAGCATCCCACAGCCAGGAGCATCCTGCTGCTAAGAGCATCCCACTCACCACAGCAGCCTACTGACAGGAGCGTCCCACTCCCGTGAGCATCCTCCTTCCCCTCTTTGCCTGTCCCCCTCTTCCAGCCCCACGTTTGGGCAGTGTTGGGACAGGCTGGTGGTGGGGAGGGGAGCAGTGGCTCCTTGACCACACGGAGCAATCCATGGCAGCCCCATCTGGCTGTGGATTTGTGCCCTGCCAGCTGCCTTCCAGCCCTTCCCTGGGCAGCCGCAGCTCTCCTGGCTGGGGGCTCCTGAGCTGCATTCCCACCCTGAGGGTTTGTGGTGGAGAAATATCCTGAGTTTGTGCTGCTTGGGATGTGAACGTGTCTGGTGGGGAATGATCCCCCCCTGTCCACGCTCACACGTACGGGGGGAGCCGAAGGGGAGGGAGCACTTCCACACGGACACAAAACAATCCCTATTTGTCTCCAAGACAGACCCCACCGTTGGGTTTCCTGGGGTCACGCAGCTGCAGGAACATGTGGAAAAGAAATGTCTCTCTGCTCAGCACTGGACATTCATGTAATTCAATCTATTGCTCCCATGTGCAAGAAATCCACCAAAGTGGCCCCATTCCAAATGGCAGGAAATGCGGAGTGTCAGGGACAGAGGCAAATCCTCTCCCAATCCAGGGCTTTGTTTTATTTTAATTGGGTTGGACTGGGAGAGGCGACAGAGGTCATGTGGGGCTGGGGGAGGCAGCAGCGCAGGCTGGGGACATCCCGCTGTCCTTTCCATGGTCACACATCACCTGAACCTGCTGGGGAGGTGCCACAGGGACCTCCAGGTGCCAGCACAAGCTCACCTGGCCTCCAGAGCCGAGATGTCTGCAAGTTCCTGCCATTCCCATTCCCAAAATCCCTGCCACATCCTCCCAAAGAAGTTCACGCTGACTTCCCACATGGCCCCCAGCACAACAAAGCCTTTTCTCTGGGATTTTGGTGCCCAGGGTTCACCCTCTCCCTGCAGGCCCTCACCCCAACACCTGGGCTCCCTGAGGAGCTGGGCTGGTCATGCCAAGCTCCAGTGAAATCCCGTTTGACTCCCAGGAACGCTGCTCCAGGATGTGAACCGAGGTTACCTCAGCTGAGCCTTAAATGGATTTTTCCGTTAAGAGAGGATTTTTTTGGTCTTGTTTTATTGAAAAGGAATTTGCAGTAATTAGCTCTTACAGGGGATTTCACTGTTCTCTCTCCTCCTCTAAAGCATAAAACACTTATTACAACACATTGTTTAACGTGATCTCCACTCCCAGGGATTTTTCTTCCCTCGTGCGAGGATCCAGCCCTGCCTTTGGACTTCAAGGCTCTAAATCTTCCTGCAGCCCTGAGCTGTGCCCTGATCCCTCTGCCTGGATCCACATTTATCTTTTCCCCCTAGTCCTTTGTGCAGCTGGAGATGAGAGAGCTGGGAAAATAAGGCCTATTTTTTTCTATTTCCCCTGTTTTGTTGGATTCTTTTTGGGCAGAACATTCCATATCTGCTTGCACTGGCATCCGGAGGGCAGCTGCCCCTCACTGAGCCACTGAGAGCAGATTTTCCCTGCAAACCTCTCAGTGTCTTCACCTGTGTTAGGCTGGGCTTTATTTAGGTGCTGGGCTTCATCTTCCTCTTTGGAAAGTGGGCTGGGACTGGAGCTGGGAGTGGAATGATCGAACCCGGTGTAGGACACACCAGGTTGTCCTTCCTGCTCTGGGATGGCAACATTCCCTGATCCCTGTGCTGCCCTGCTGGCAACACTTCCCTGCTATTCAGCCTGTGTTTGCCAGTTCTCATTCCCATGCTTTTCCATCACTCCTTACAGCCCATGGGCTGACCCAAACACCTTCCTTGCTCTCCCTCTCTCCCTCCCCGGCATTTGAGCCTGGAGGAGGCTCCTGATGGCTCTTCATCGCTCCTGTGGGGGGTGGAGGTGGATTTTCCCTCGTGAGGGGGTTCAATCTGCTCCTGGTCCGTGTCAGCTTTGTCTGAGCTCGAGATTAAACCTCGGCGTGCTCGAGTGCTTGTTCTCGTTGCCGTCACGCCGCCGCTTTAAAGTCGCCGTACAAATCCTGCCCTGCAGCTCCTTGATTGTGTTCCCGCTTCTCCTCTGAACTCCCTCCAATCCATCAGCAGCGCTCCAGCGGCAGCGCAGGTGCAGCTGCAGGAGCCTTTGCCAAGAGCCTCTGGTTCTCTGCGATGCCCTGGCGCAGGGGGACCGTGGTGGGGACCAGGGGGACGTGGTGGCTGAGAGGTGCCAGCCCCACTGCCAGCCCCGCTGCCAGCCCCGCGCGGGGATCGCTCGCCAGGGCCGTTCCAGACCAAACCGTGCCGTTAACAGCTCCTCTGGCTGCTCTGTCAGCTCCCATTAGAGGCCTGGGGAAGCAGCACTTCCCGAGGCTTTGCAGGATAATTTGTGTGTTTAATACACCTCAAACCCACGTTAGGCTGCAATTAAGGCAGGGGGAGGGAGCCATAGCAGAGGAGACGCCGACCTCCCGCTGCCTGCTCAGATCCTGCTGCTTTCTGTGCCGATGGAGGATGCCAGGGAAGCTGGAATTAGAGACAGAAGCGTAATTTGTCATTTGCAAGTCTGAGCCAAAGGCTGGGCTGGTGGGAAGAGAAATGGGAGAGCTGGGAGCTCCTCATGAGAAATTACAATTGAAAGAGCTGAGCTGAGCCGAGCCGAGCCTAGCCGAGCATCCCAGATCAGTGGCAGCAGCAGATCCAGGCTGGTGGCTGGGAGCCAGGGACATGGATCTGTGGGATGGCAAGAGGGGATCCCACAGCCAGGCAGAGCCGTCACACAGGTCACTGCAAGCAAGGTGCTGCAGCCCAGGCCGAGGCCCAGCTCCACGCTCTGCCCGGGGAATTGGAAATTCCTTCTCCTGACACCACCAGGCTGTTTTCCTTTGCCTCGTTAGTGCTTTTGTTGTGTGCAGCTGGTACAGAAAAAGCACAGTGTTAGAGAAAATAAAGTGGGAGCAGCTCATCCCACTGTGGTCCTTGCAGGAATCGGAGTCTGGGGTCCACAATGGAGTTTAACTCCTCCTGTTGGAAAACAGACTCAGGGACACAGCCATGGGGAACCCACAGACCTGTCCTCATCCCAGTCAACGCCAGCCCTGCTCCGTGTCAGGAGCTGGGAACTGCTGGCAGGAGGGGAGTCTTTGGTGAGTCTCGCAGTGGGATTTATTCCCGGAGCTCGATGCTGACCCAGGTTTCGCTGCTGCTGGAAGGGAGTTTCTACTCCTTTCCCCTGCACAGGACAGGGAATGCTGAGCGTGACCCACACGTCCCAGTGGGCAGAGCCAGAGCCACGGCTCCTCCCTGGCAGGTGTCCGTGGTTGGGGAGGGACAGGGACAGGGATCCTCTGTGGTGGGAATGGCGCAGTTCTCCCCGCACCAAGCAGGAGTGATTTCTGCAGGAATAAACCGAATCCCCCACATTAAATATGTTTCAAAGCTAATCAGAAGGAGCGGTGTGTGGGAGCCAGGCATCCTCAGAACTGTCAGAAATGTTCCCTTTTTTCCTCAGGGGCTGCTTCAGAGGGTGCCAGCTCCTTCCTCAGCATCCCCGTTTAGCTGGGTGGGAATTCGCCTCCGGCAGAGCTGCCGCAGATTTTCAGGAGCACATGAGAGTCTTGCAGAGTCCATCAGGAAACCCGGCAG
Source organism: Vireo altiloquus (assembly GCA_013396875.1). Classification (NCBI taxonomy): domain Eukaryota; kingdom Metazoa; phylum Chordata; class Aves; order Passeriformes; family Vireonidae; genus Vireo; species Vireo altiloquus. The sequence continues at coordinate 1,476,819 of VZRF01012833.1, forward strand.
GAGCTGGGATAGCTCCTGAGCAGCAGAGACCAGAGACCCTCCAAGTGGCCACTGAGCCTTGCAGTGCCATCCCAGGTCTGCCCACAGCTCCTCCCAGCTCCACTGGGTGCTGGGAAACAGGAATGCTGCTGCCAGCTCTGCCATGGGCTCATCATTCCCAGTTCAACTGGGACTCCAGCTGCTCCTCAGGCCCAGCTTCGTTGAGTTTCTTTGGGAAGTGGGAGGTCTGTGGCAGAGACCCAGGGCTGGGAGCAGCCGAGGGGCTGCCAGAGTGGAGTGGGGAACATGGAAAAGGGGAGCACATGGAAAAGGGTCAGGCAGGCTTTCATCCTGGAGCAGTCCTTTGGAGAAGGACAGTGAATGGTGGGAGTAGCCAGAGCAGGGAGGGAGCACAGATGAACTTTGAACTTATTCTGAAACATCACATATTTAGGGCCTTACAATCAAAATATTCCTGCTGCCCCTGGATTCCCTGGATAGGAACACCCTCGTGCTTGAACTCCCAGCCCAGGGCTGCGGGCTGGCAGCACCTGCACCCCCTGTTTTCATGGAAGAGCCTTCCAGTGCAGGAGGATTTGCCAGCAAAGCTGTCAGTGCTGGGTAATCTCCTCTTTTCCTGGGAAGCCAGCATGCGATAGCATGAAAACCCTTGTGGAGTCAGGTGGGCCCAGGTGTAATCCCATAAACCGTGTTCCAGAGCCCTTCAAAGCTGCTCATCCGCACTCGGATCTTCAGAGCTCTGCAAAGATCATTTACAGGGAGCGACAGAGGACTGGGAACGGGGACCGGGGTGTCCCAGCGCTGCCCCTGCTCAGACTGTCCCTGTCCCAGACTGCCACTGCCAGGGTCAGGAGCAGCCCTTGGACGTGGCCCTGCTTGGCCCTGGGGTGCTGCCAGAGCTTCGCTTCTCCTGGGTAGCTGGAACAGGAGGGATCCCAACAAACCTCGCTGTTCCCTTCCAGCTGCCCAGACTGAACCTGGCTCTCCCCATTCCAGACCTTGGCTCCAAGGTGTGGCTGTTCCGAGGGCAGGGAGAGCGGGAGGCACAAAGCCGGACACAGAGGCTGTGCCTGGGCCGAGCTGGGCCCAGCCCTGTGACTCGGCAAGCTGGGGCTTCCCAGGGAAGTGGCCAAACTCCATTGGGAACCCAGTCCAGCTCCTCCTTTCTCCTTGGAGAGCAACTTTTTACGTGGGCAGGTGGTCACAGGGAAAGGGGAATGGTTTTAAACTAAAAGAGGGCATTTAAATTGGATATTGGGAAAGAATTCCCCACAATGAGGGTGGGCAGGCCCTGGCACAGGGTGCCCAGGGAAGCTGTGGCTGCCCCTGGATCCCTGGCAGTGTCCAAGGCCAGGCTGGACAGGGATTGGAGCGACCTGGGCTAGGTGAAGGTGTCCCTGCCCATGGCAGGGGGTGGCACTGGATGGGCTTTAAGGTCTTTTCCAACACGAACCATTCCATGATGATTCCATGATGTTTTCCCCAGAGCTGGCAGCCGCAGATGAGCTGTCCTGCCTGCAGATCCCATATGGAGAGCGCAGCAGGATGTCAGGAACCTGCTCCTTCCCGGACACCAAAGAGCCTCTGCTTCCCAACCACTCTGCTTCTTCATGGAAACTCTATCCCTGCAAACACTTGCTCCCTTTATATCTTCCTCCTTTATTTTTTATGGAGAGGCCTTGGAGGAGAGGGAATCAGAGGGGGCTGGCACATCCCCCCTCCCCTGGCCTCTCAGAAATAAAGGGATGCAGCTGGAGGGACAGGAGTTTCTGGAGCAGTATGGATGGGGTGAGAAAGTCATTACCTGCCTTGGGTTTCACTGTGGGAATGGCCACACCTTTCCCTGGGAATCGCTCGTGTCTGGGGGCACGGAGAGGGGGGAGAGGGGGAGGAGGGAGCAAAGGGGCAGAGAAAGGGCTGGAAGCGGCACTGGAAGAAAGGAAAAGGGAAAGGAGATTTTTTTTTCTTTGCATGTAGCCACGGAGGGGCTGAAATGAATTACCTGTCTCCAAAGCCGGGGCGTTCAGGGAATAATCGATTGAGCACGCCACAAACTCGGATTTTATGGCTCCAGGATCCCGGCTGGGGCTGGGGGAAGTGGGGGAAGAGGGAAACTGTTCCACACCAAGGGGACACCTCAGGGGGATGGGTTTGTCTGGCCTTTTTTTTCCTCTTTCTTCTATTTTTCTCCCTCTCCTCTCTCAGTTTGGAGTTCTTTGAGTTGGTTGTTGTTGTTTCCCTTTTCCCAATCTTCCCTTGGGGACTTTCCCCTTTGTTCTGCTGGAGGGAACAGAACTGGATTGTGTTTCTCCTGCTCCCGACTGCAAGGAATGACATCAGCCCGAGGTGTTCCAGCATCTCCTCCCTCTGCACTCCCTCCCTGCCCCGAACTGCTCTGGAATTTGGAGTTTAATAAGAGATTATTATTATTTGTCCCCATCCATGATTGTGCCTGGAATGGCAGTGGCTGCGAGGGAGCAGTGGATGCATCCTGCTGGTTTCTCTCTGCAGCTTGCCAAGATCCTTGAGGATCATCCCAACCCCTTGCTGCTTCAGTATCCCATCCCTCCCACAGGGACAGCTTTCCTGCATGGCACCACTGCTGAGTGCTCCTGGAGTTTCCCTGGAGAGAGGGAAGCAAGAACAGGCCCTCAGATGGTCCGAGAGCCTGGATTCTGCACACCCATTCCCAGAGCCACTGGACACATCCCTGTCTCACCAGCAAGTGTCTGAGGAGCTGGAGGCAGCCCCCAGACCCCACAGAGAGAGAACAAAGGTGCAGAAATTAAAAGACAATTTCCAGAGCCGAAAATAAATTCATGGAAAAGAGCAGGAACACGGCGGCACTCAGGGGAATGTGAGGATTCCTGACAAGCTCCTGGTGATATTTGCCAGGAGGGTCATTAACTCCCACCATGGGAGGAGGGATCCAGCTTTTCCAGAAGGCCCTGGGTCAGTTCCTGGGGTTTCTCTACCTCCCTGGTGCTGTTTTCCAGAATCCCGACAGGCTGGGATGGCAGCCGGCTCTGCCCCAGGGACACAGGCTGCAGGAGCAGAGAGCCATGCTCCCATGGGACCACCTGGATTCCCAATCCCTGTGACTCCAATTCCTCTGACAGCCACCTGAGCAGGGTCTGGAGCCAGATATGCTGGACCCTTTGGTGGTTGCAGAATTCCCAGCTGCAGTGGAAGCACTCAAAGCAAGTGGGAAGAGCAGAGGCTGAGGGAAGGATTCCAGCCTCGGGGAGAAGCAGGGCTGGAGGTAGCACAGATTTTCCCAGTTTTCTCAGTCCAGTGAGCCACAAAGGGGCCAGATTCCAGGGAACCCAAAGTCAGGCAACTCCGAGTTGCTCAGCTGAGCAGGGCTTTGGTGGAAGTCACTCCTGCTGCCAGCACAGGGATGGGGAGCCAGGAGAACTCTACTTCCCCCAGGGCATGGGAGCCAGGCATCCTGCCAGCCTTGGCATTCCCAGTGTTCCACACCTCCCTACAACACCACAACAACCTTTTTAGGCCCAGATCCCAAGGTCACATCGCAGTCCTGGAGCCAGACACGCCAACCACAGCTGAGTCAGCAGCTCTGGGGAGATCCCGTGCCTTGCCCCAGGGCGCTCCACAGGATTCATCCTTAACCTCCAGGATCCAGCCGCCTCCATCCCCTGCGTGTGTTCTCCATAATTAAAGTTGCACTGAGAAAATAAATCCTGCTCCTCACTAATAGGACGGAGGAGGTGTTAAATTATGGCTCCGTTTATCCAAGGATTGCCCAACGCAGCTCCTGCTTTAATAAGTGCTGATAAAACATGTCAGGAAATGATTTGGGAATTAATCCCTCCTGGATGAGGCGGTGACAAACTGCTCTAATATGTTTCACACCGGGAAGGTGCGTGTTCCCATTTTATTGAAAGGAGCTGCAAGTGGATTTAGGATTCATGGAAATAAGGGAATGATTGACAGGTGAGGGCTTAAGAGAGCCCGTGGGTGGAAGGAGAGAATTGCCCTCCCAGCCCTGCTGGCATTGCCTTCCCATGCTCCCCACTCCCACGCTTTTCCAACCACACCTGGTGGATTCCAGCACCGTTTCTGCCCCGTGCCATCCCTGCATCCCACTTTCCCCATCTCTGGTAACCTCTGGGATGGCAGGAAATGAGTTCAGCCCCTCCAGGACCAGGCAGGGGAGATCGACCTACTTCATCCTGCGGTCGTGCTGATAACTGGAGGTTGGTGCCATGAGTTCTGCCTTGTCCTCTCTTGGAAGGGTTTCCAAGTGGCTTGAGGATCCTTGTCAAAATGCAGCCATTGGGAATGGCTTTGTTTGCCAAAAACCCCTCTCTCCTCTGTTTCTCATCCAGGCAGGACTTGGAATTTCCTCATTTCCCTGGTCCATTCCAGTCTCCTCTCTCTGGTGTTTGGATCCCAGGAGCTGTCCCAGCTCATCTGACACAGGGAATGAGTTTGGGGGATGCAGCCCCCACCTGCCCCTCGTCCCCACTCCAGGCAGCTCCTGCCTGCCCCTTCCCTCCTCCTGAGCAGCCTGGGATGTGCCAGGGCTGGGAAGAGCCCAGAAAGGGGGTTTTGAGGGAAGGATCCAGCAAATCCCCCTCTCCCCAGGCAGGATGTGGGGGTGTCCCTGCACACCCCACCCGCTCCAGTCGCTGGTACCAGGACAGGGTGGATGCCCACAGGGAGGGGGGCTGGTGCAGAGGGGTCAGAGGGGAGGGACCCCCAGGCAGGACCCCCAAATCCCACTGAGGCCTCATGTCTTGTCACCCTTCCCCATGGATCTGGTGACCACCTGTGTGCCCACCTGCCCCTCGGAGGGGTCACTCCCCTCTCATTCCTGAGCCAGAGGGAGGAGGCACAGCCAGGGCAGCAGCTCCCCAGCTCAGCTCAGCTCACAAGAGGACATTCGAGCATTGCCTAAGCCCGTTTAAAACCTGCTCTGATCCCATAAACTCTGCCTACCTTAACTCGAATTAAAGGGAATTGGCTGGAACTGGGTCAGAGCTGAGGGGGAGTCAGTCCACGCCAGTCCTTCCCAGCTCCATGAAATGGGGGCTTAGGGGAAAGGAGCCATCCAGGAGCTCAAAGCCTCATAATGGGGTTATGTTGCAGAGGAGAAAATGAAAGTTAAACATTAGGGAAACCTTTATAGCTCTGACAAGAGTTCAGCCAGTGGAACGCTGCGGAATTGCTTTCCCCGGAGATATCCAAGGATAAGGCTAAGCACACATCTGACAGGGATGGTTTACCAGCCTGATGTGCAGGATAAAGTGGAGCAGGTGAGCTGGGGGAGCTTCCTGCCAGCCTTAATAACTCTGGGATCAGGGCAGGACCTCTCTGCACAGGAACATCCCAGACCATTCCTCATTTTCCCAGCCTCTGGAGCACAGTGACACAGGAACAAGGCTCCCGTGGCAGGTACTCAGTGGCCGCTGCTCAGGCACTCAAGAGGCTGCAGGAAATGGAAAAGCTCAGAACAAAGGAATCCCTGACAACGTGAGTCTGGGGGAATTGCTGGACAACGGGAGTGCTTCCAGGAGGATTTGAAGCCTCTGCTCAGAAGGCTGCGCTGCTGGAACAGCAGAACCAGAACCCAGTGTCTGATGCTTTTCCTCATGAAAACCCTTTGACCAACCCGTCATCCATCTGCCTTCCCACTGCTTTGTTCCTAAGCTGAAATCCATGGAGCAGACAGAAGGGTGCTGGATGGAGCTGGGCCCTGGGAGGGCTCGGAGTGGCTCTGCCCCTGTGGCACAGGTCACCCCTGCCCTGGGGGCTACCCAGGCCAGCAGGAGCCACTTGGGAGAGCCAGGCTGCCCCATCTCTCGGGATGCAGGGCATGGGAAAAGCCCTCACCTCTGCAGAGCTGGGATGCTGGTTCCTCGGGACGCTGCCTCACTGAAACACCCAAAAAAATTCCTTCAGCAAGAGAGAGAGGAAAGAAAAGGAAAGAAGGAAGGATGTTTTCCAGAACCTCATGGAGGAGGTGGGAGCACCAGGAGGGGCCCCAGCTCCATTCCCAGCTCCGATCCCAAAGGGGGAAGGGCTGGAAGGCTGACAACGTCTCCATCGTCCCTGGCTAATTCGTAAGGAATTACAGATGTGTGGGTGGGACACTGGTTAGTGCTCAGTCAAGTGGAAGGTTTGCTCCGAAGTGATAACCAAGAGGCTCAGGGAGAGGGGAGAAACTCGGCAGATGAGGACAAGGATCCGGGGCCACAAGTGCTGCTGAAAACAGGATGGGGATCGTGCTCAGGGATGGGGTCGGAATGTCTCTCATTCCTTCACTGTCCCAGCACACACAGCCCATGGGGAACTTAGCTATTGATGTTTGGCCAGTTTCTCCTGGAATTTCACCCACAGGGAGAGTGAGATGTGAGGGAAGTGCAGGACAAGCATGCAGCAAACGGATCCAGCTCAGCGGTTTTCCTTTCAGGCCGCTCTGGGTGATTTCCTCCACCACCACCTCCCCATGCCTGCTGTTCCCAGCACAGCTGGAAAACCTCTGGCCTGGGCCTGGGCACTCTGCATCCACTCCTCTTCACTGTGACCATCCAGAATCCTCTCTTGGTCTCTTTTCAAATGCTGCAGCTTTGCAATTCTGGAGGAGAGAAAGAGAGGGGAGGAGAAAAGTTTTTGCATGGCCAGCAGATCCCTCCCAGGACATCAAAACCTCTTGGATTAATCCCAAAACAAAATAAGATTTCTCTAATTTTCCAGCAGGCTGGGGGAGAAGCCTCCCTGCCAACCATCCCAGAGCCAGGAGCTGGACAACCACACTCCCCCTTCCCACGTCTCCGGAGGGAAAAGGACCTCGTCTGCTCCCACCTCGGCTGAGAGCAGGGGCAGAGGATGGAATGCCAGAAATATTGGCAGCAGGAAACAGAATTTCTCCTTCATTCCAGCAATTTGATCCATAAACGTGCAGCCGGGCTGGCTTTTGGTAGCACCAGGATCCGGCAGTGAGAGAGCAGCCCTGATTCCAGCTGCTCCAGAGGCAGGAGGGGGCTCGTGTTTAATGGCTCTCATATTAGCACTTGCTATTTAATATTGCATGTTTAGTCTGCTTTGTCTGCTGTTCCCTTTAGGATCAGGTCTATCCCAAACAAGCTCGGAGTGGAATCAGGTTGAAAAATGTACTGAAATTTGTTTCAGACTGGCCCAGTTAATGCACCATCCCACCCAAAAGTGGGATCAGCCAGCATGGACTGGGGTCCTTGGGCATCTCAGTGTTGCTGCAGGGAGCAGATGGATCTGAGTCCAAGGTTTGGGGATGTTCCACCTCCCTATCTGGAGACTGTGAGGGTGGTGAGGGGTTGGGATGGAATTCCCAGAGAAGCTGTGGCTCCACCATCCCTGGAAGTGCCCAAAGCCAGGTCAGACAGGGCTTGGAGCAGCCTGGGATGGTGGAAGGTGTCCCTGCCCATGGCAGGGGCTGGAACTGGATGGGCTTTATTGTCCCTTCCAGCCCAAACCATCCTGGGATTCTATGGCTCCAGAGTGGCACAAGTTGGAGCTGCTGCTGGGAATGGTCTCACTTGCCTTGTCCTACCTTTGCCAAGGAGTGACATCCACCCAGCTTGGGGGGCAGCCCCAGATTGCAGCTCCTGCAGAAGAATCACCTCTGCCAGGGATTTTGTCCGAGTTGTAAAAACCATTTAAAGAAACCCCAGCACAGCAATCCCAGCATCGCTGGCATCTCCTTGGCAAGGTGGGAATGTGTAACATCAGCGTGTGTTTTATGGATTGAGAGCTCCAGACAGCTGGAAAAATAGTTAACGTTCCTGTTTGACGTGTTTCAGCCTGGTTTGGAGGGAGCAGGTCCAGCAGCTGAGCTCTGCCAAGACAGGGAATCGCAGGTATTTCACTGGAGAGGGAGAGCTGGAGCAGGGAACTGAAGGTTTTTAACTGGAGAGGGAGAGCTGGACCCTCCTGCACCGAAATCTCTGAGGTTTCTGGACACACTGGAATCACAAGGAGGGTCTGGCTCAGCGTTAAGGAAGAGGAGAACTCAGTGCTTTGTGATTAGGGTATGGCACAGGCAGGATGAAACACCTGGATTTAAGGGGATACCTGGATTAAAGGACAAGAATGAGGCTGGGTGTGCAGTGGGAGGGGCTGTATCCACTGTCTGGGCTCTCTCTGCCTTTCCCAGCTCCTGTCCTGGGACACACCAAGGCTCCCAGCACCACCAGCCAGGAGAATCCAGCCTGGCTCTTCCCAGGACTCCCAGCTTCAGCCCAAGCCCCTCCATCCTGCGGCAGAGCAGGACATCCCACCTGGAGAAGGACACTGACGGCTCACAGGTCACTCAGCCCCCTCCTCCTCACAGCCCAGGGGTTGGCAGAGCCAGACTTATTTTTCCCAGCCTAAAGGAGGAGCAGGGCAACCCTAAGGTGACCCCAGATGCCTGTGGTGACCTCCTCACCCCGCAAGCCCTTGGAGCCGCCTGAGCCGAGAGCTCCACAGACACCTCGGAGCCAGGCGTGGTGGGGCAGGATTAGGAGCCAAAACATCCCAAAATATCTTTTCTGGGCCTCCCCTGTGGTGTCACCACTGCCACAGGGCTCAGCTGGGGGACAGCTGTGAGGGCAGAACAGGATGAGTGTCGGCTGGGTGGCTCTGAGCATCAGTCAGCTCCCAACTGAAATGTCAAATTTGGGACAGATTAGCACCGTGGCAAGGGTGTTTTTGGTCTAATCCAGTGTCTATATCCCATTTGGAGTGAGGAGGAGGATGGGGGAGGTTGGAGTACAAGGCAACTCCTCACCTCCCTGCACACGTAAGTGGTTTGTGCTTCTACAGGTGATGCCCAGTGCAGGGCGGGGGGATCCTGGGGCAGGAGGGATTTTGGGACAGGAGGGATCCCAGGACAGTAGGGAATCCTGGGGCAGGAGGGATCCTGGGGCAGGAGGGATTCTGGCGTAGGAGGGATCCCACGGCAGCTGAGCACAGGCCTTGGGCAGCAGAGTTTGGGCAGTTCCTCACCTTCTCCTTCGGGTGACAGATCCACTGTGGTGGCATCTCAGCTGCTCCTCCCACTGTTCCTCGGGAGTCAGGCTCAGGTATTGATGCAGCTGGAAGTCATCCCAGTGAGGTAAGAAAAATAATAATTGATGAGATCTGATCTTGGAGAAGGTTTGATGAGGGTGGGGAGGCCCTGGCAAAGGGTGCCCAGAGAGGCTGTGGCTGCCCCATCCCTGGAGGTGTCCAAGGCCAGGCTGGATGGGCTTGGAGCAACCTGGGATAGTGGAAGGAGGGTGGAATGGGATGAGCTTTAAAGCCACTTCCAACCCAAAGGATCCTGTGATTCTGTGAGTCTGTTCTGTCATCAAGTGCCTGACCCAGCTTTGCCTGCTCATGCTGCTGCTATAGGGAGGAGGGAGAGGGGCTGGGAAATGGAAGAGGTGGGATCAGCACTTCCAGCAAGGAGCTCAGCCCTGTGTGAGCACAGATTCCAGCTCTGGCTCCTGCTCCAGGCAGCATTTCCTCAGCCCTGCATGGAGATGGAGGTGACCTGGTGAACTGGGAATGTCCCACAGCCTCCAGCCCAGCGCCTTCACGCCTGTCACTGCCACCAGCCCTGCAAGGACACAGCACGAGGAGAAGGAACACGAGGGTGGAATTTGTTATCATATCAAAGAACGTTCCTCGAGCAGCAGCACAGGGCCAACGAAAGGAGGGATAAAAGGCACAAAGAGCTTGCAAAGCCTGGTTTAAAATAACCCTTGAAGTAGGAAGCAGCAGCATGAATCATGGTGCATCGCAAACAAGGACGGGATGTGTTTAATTTCCAGTTTATGAAGGCAGTTTTATTTATTTATGATTCTGCTCCAGTGTTTAGCTTATACACAAAGTCATGACTCACTGCTGAAGGAGCTCCAAGTCCTCTTTGGAACAGCACATTTCCTCCTCGAGGAAATGGCACAAACCCATTCTGTCCCATCAGCTGAGCAGCACAGGAGGAAGGAGCAGGAGGCATCAGGAGATTTCCCTGCCATCAAACCTGCTCGTGGGATCCACCTTCCTGCGGGTAGGAAACTCCTGTGGGTAGGAAACTCCTTCAGTTGTTCACTGACTGTGCTGGGAAAAGTGTGTCAGCAGCAGAGCTGGGCTTCAAGGCTGCAAAACTGTCACTTGACACATCAGCAGCTGTGCCACCAGCAGGCCAGGACAGCAATTTTGGGAAAAATTTTGGGAATGCAGCCTGGTTTTGCTGGAGTGGATCAAATCTGCAGGCTTTGGGTACTGGGTCCATTCTCCTTGGCTCAGCAGGAGAGGAAAGTGCCCCAAAACTGTCCCATGCTCGGGTTTGTGCTCAGCTCGTGCCCTTTGCTGCCCTGTGGCCTCAGAGCACTCCTTGTCTTCTGAATTTGCAACAATTAATCCCACAATTTCCGTGCCAATTAAATGGCTCCCTTCGGAAAATGATACTCCAATGAAAACAAACGAGGCCCTGGCATAAAGATGATGTTTCCCCTGCTCCATGCCATGGATCCAGGGTATGTCCCAGCTATGTGATCCACTGGGCTGAGTCCACTTTTCCCAGCCTTGTTCCCACCTCTTTTACCAGTCTCTGGCTGCTCTGGGAGCACACCCTGCTCACAGCTCCTGCACTGTCTCAGGGATGTGTTTCCATGGGTCTGGATGTGTTCCTGAGGATGCTCAGCTCCCATTGTACAGTTCCAGCTCTCTGCTGAGCAGGAGGTGCTGTGGCTGCTGGCAGGGATGAGGGTGGCCTTGGAGAGGCTGGAGAAGGTCTGGGGTGAAGCAGCAGAGCCCAGGGATTCCTCAGGCTGGGCTTGGTGAAGGGCTGCAGAGCTGACCTTCCTCTCCCAGGGACTGAACCACGGGGAGCTGCTTAAGGTGCAGGGTGGCACAGGGACAGCACAGAGCCCAGGTGGGAGCAGGACATGGAAGCAAGGACACAGAAGAGAGGACATCCCAGTGAGGACATGGCAGTGGAGACATCACACCCAGGACCACCGAGCAATCGCTGGTTTTTCCCTTCCTTTTCCCAAAAGCAAGGACACGGAGCCAGCAGCACCATCCCCCGCACAGGAGCATCCAGGACATCCCCAGCCCGGTCACTTCCCGGCCCGGTGGCCCCGAGCCGCTCTGGGGGGTGCGAGGGAGCCGCGACAGCCGCGGAGGAAGCGCAATCAGCAGCTATTTACGGCCGATTATCTCAGCCCTGCTCCCGATAACTCCCTGAATTAGCCGGCACGCTTTGTTCGGGAGGCTCTTTGTCAGATAGCTTGGACTACAGGGAAGGCTGGTGGGACCCAGGTGGGGGGAGCAACAGGCAGCGCTGAGTGTTTACAAGTTCCCAAGCAGGAACTACAAGGCTAATTAATTTCTCATTAAGGAAGAAGTCGAAGGATAAAGAAGCATAAACCTCGAGCTTTGGGAGATGCTGTGGATCCAAAGACACGCACACATATCCCTCCCTTTTATCCCGGGGAACGAGGCCCCTTTCAGACCCCGAACACCTGCTTTTCCCTTTATCCCAACACTCCCCTTCCCAGAGACAGCCAGGATCACCCCAGCCCCACGGGGCACACAAAACCAGGGCATTTCAGAAAAATGCTCAGAATTTCAGTGTTACAAGGTGACAGTAGATGGGATCTTATCCCAGAATTTCCAGGATGGGTTTGCATCCCTGGAAGTGTCCAAGACCGGTTTGGACAGGGCTGGGACCAACGTGGGACAGTGGGAGGTGTCCCTGCCCATGGCAGGGGTTGCACTGGATGAGCTTTAAGGTCCTTCCCAACCCCAACCACCCAATGTTTCTCCGATCTACATTTTGAGCACCGCTGGAGCTGCATCCATCCCCTGGCCATGGCACCACCCAGCCCTGTCCTCCCCTGCTGCCAGCTGTGAGATGGGGTCCCATGAAAGAAAAAACAGGGTTTGCTGCTCCAGCACTGCAGAGAGCCAGGGATGAGCTCAGGACTCTTCCCAGGCGGTGCCATCCCTGTCCCTGCCCCTGCCGTAAAGTCAGGAGAGAGAAGAGCTCCAGGAACTTCCCATAGCTTCCAGGAAATTCACCTCCTCGGGTTTCCTTGGGAGCTGTGCCGGCTCCAGGGCAGTTTCCTTCAGCAAACAGGGGGACCTTGAAGGGTGAACCGGGTGGGAAACACCTGAGGAGAACCAGGTACATCCTTATTGCTGGGTGGGTTTTGGGTGCTAAAAAAGCACCCAGGGGTCTGCAAGCCTGGATCTCATTTTAGCTGAGATAATTTCCTGTCCTCACAGGAAGATCCAAGCCCAGGGTGAGCTCCTGGGGACAAGCAGATCTCTGTCCCCTCCGCTGGCCGTGGGACAAGGTCAGGTCACCATGAGCAGCCTCCAAAGCCAGTGACAGGAATGGGTCACCCAGCAGGCACTGACGCCACAACCCAGCCCAATCCCACCACTCCAGCTTGTCCAGGGAAAAAGAAACTCTTTTCCAAAGGCTTTTTTGGCCCTGCTGTTGCCAACCCTCCATGAACACCTGGCTCCTGAGCTGTGGCTGGAGGCCGTGGGCTGCCACAGGCACTTCCACCAGGCATCTTTCTCCTGGATGGGATTTGCTCCAGGCCATCGATTTTAAATCCTGGGGAAATTGGCCCATTTGCTGTGTTCACGGAGTGTGTATTTTATAGGATACCTTGTCTCAAAGCCATTAACCAAGCAAACATTACATTTTATAATCAAATAACAAACCAGAGGATAATGGAGATATGTTTCCTACCTGCGCTGCTCGGAATACACCCGGGAAAGGGGTGGTTTCTCAGGCTGGAGAGGAGCTGGAGATGGGAGGGTTCTCCTGGAATGAGGGAGCTTCTCATCCATGAGCTTCTCCTTCCTGGATGTCTGCTGGGCAGGAACATCCATCGGCAGGGCCAGGGGGTGCTGCCAGCCCTGGGCAGAGGAAAGGACTACGGAGCTTTCCCCTTCCTACAGCCCCCAAAGCTCACGAGTGCATGTGCAGAACCCATGAAATTCCTTCTCCTCTCTCCCTTACAGGAGAGGGTTTTTTTTCCCAGCTTGGAATTCAGTTAGCAGCCGTTTTCCTGCAGAAAGCGCAGGAATTGGCCGGCGTTGGAGGGGTGCAGCCCTTCCCCGCTCCCCCAAGGTGCTGGGGGAAATCCCACAGTTCATTTTTCCTGGCTGCAGAATGCCTTTTCCTTTGCATTCTTCAGCTCGCAGGTACTTCATCACCACGTTTCCTATTCACATGTCTGGTCATTTCACTCGTGTCAGGGCTCCTTAACTAGGAAATATCAAGATGTTTTCACCCTGGAAAGCTGGGAAGCGTGTAATTAGCCACCCAGGTAATAAATTACCTGTGCTGGCGACAGCCCACTGGGGAAACCTTTATTCTCCATCTCATCCTATTATGCTGAGCCAATTTAGCACATCTGTAGTTGTTTTAAAATAGTCATTTCGATGGACTCCGAGAAAAGGAGGCTTATTAACAACTTAGCTGCCAGGAGGAAAATGGGAGGGACAGCAGCTGCCATGGAGGGAGAGGTTTGGTCCTGGCTGGAGGACAAATCCTGCTGTGCCTCCAGCCCCTTTCTTGGAGCACAGCATGGACAAAGCTCCAGGATCCCCCTCCAGCCTTCCTGCAGCCCCCAGAGCAGAGGTGGCTGGGGAATGTTTGGGCATGGACATGGGAGAGGATTGGGGGATTTTGGCTCCTCCAGCCACCCCGTTGCCGAGGAGCTCCATGTCCCCAGCGCACGGTGCTGTCCCACACCCGCCCCTGCTTCCCCCAAGGACCAGCACAGGACAGCTGTAGGCTGGCTCAGCCCTACTTTACACCTGCTGGCTGTGCCAGAGGAGGGCAGGGACGTGGAGCAGGGAGATCCTCATCCTTCCCCAGGCTCTGCTGTCCTTCAGAGGGATGCCCTGGACGGGAATGGGGTGAGCAGCACTCGGTGAGATTGGGCCAGAGGTCCTGGGCCTGAAGAGGGGCTGAGGAGTCACAGACCTGACCCAGGAACTTGTCACCTCCTGCAGGGACAGAGCTCACCCTGCTGCACTGCCCTTCGTGGGATGGTGGGATGGGATCCATGGATGGATGGATGGATGGAGGAAGAATTATATCCTGCAAGACAGCTGAGAGCAGGAGCAGAGATTTTCTTCCAGAACAAGGGGTGACACTGAGCTGGGGAGGCGCCCAGATGTCCCCAGCTGGCAGAGCTGTCCCCTGCAGTTCTTAATCCGTGGTCTCAGCTGCAGGGCACCAGGGCTCTGCTCCTTCGGGAAATCCAACCCGGCCTGGCTGGGAGTGGCTCCGCAGGTGGGAACTGGGGTGGGCAGCTGAGTCCAAGTGCAGAGCACCAGGGGTGGTTGGGCTGGGAAGGAGGAGCAGCTCCAGCCTGGAGGGAGAACAGAGAATTGCTATCTTGTGTCCACAAACTCGGCCAGTTCCTGGCTCCAATGCTGCAGAGCTGCATTCCCAGCGCAGCCGCTTTGGCCGGTGTTTGGGATGGGATCACGCTCCTGGAGATCCCATGGAACAGCCTCGGACACGGAGGGGCTGGAGCGTGTCCATCAGAGCCAGTGTGTGCTCAGACAGCCCCAGGTCACCCCAGCCCACCCTGGGAGTCACGGGATGAGCCCCTCGAGGCACAGCTCCTCGAGGCTCTGCTTTGTTCAGCAGAGCTCAGGCTCCCGGCGTGGATGCCAAGGGAAAACCAGGACTTCTGGGCCTTGGCACAGCCCCTGAGTGGAAGAAACTGCTCATTTCAGCCTTTCCTCCTCATTCTCCTCCCCATCCATCATCCCAGCCCTGCAAGACACCTTCCATCCCTGCTGCAATGGCCAGGATGCTCTGGAGAGCTGAGCACAGGCTCTGTGCCTCGTGCAGGAGCTAATTCCTGCTGGGGAACCTCCCCGTCCCTCCTCCAGGATGGATTTCATTCCCTCCCCACGCTGCTCTGGGATATTTCCTGGCTGTAGTTGGATGAAGGGGAACACACATCATTTTTAAGCTGAGCCTAAGTGACAGAAGACCCCTGAGCTGCACTTAGAATCCCAGGCAGATGTTCCTGGGACATCAGCACCCTCTTTGCACCTCCATCAGGGAACAACTCAGGCTTTCCCAAGCACCTTTCCTTGGCTCTGAGCCCCTTCCATCCGTGCACAGCTGAGCTTCCCTGTCATGGAATCACAGACTGCGTTGGGTTGGGAGGGACCTTAGGGGTCATCTCATTCCAGCTCCCTGCTATGGACAGGGAGCAATCATCCTCCAAGGAACCACCTCATCCTCCCAAGGAAGGCAGCCACATCCATCTCCCTTTGGAACAGGCTCCCCCTGGGCTGTGTCTGTCCAGATCCTGGGGTTTCCTCCCTGCTGGGATGAGCTGGGTGTGGGGACACGGCAGGGGGACACGGGGCTGTCCCAGCCAGAGCCCCCAGCAGTGCCCGTGACCTCCTCACCACTGGGGCTGCTCCAGCTTTTCCAGGGCCCACAAAGCTCCAGGTCTGGCCATGGCTTTTCCAAGACATGGAGAATCAGGTCTGGCAGAGGAGGCCCTGCCCACCTGCACACTGGAGCACCGGGGAGCCCCCCAGAGTGCCCCCCAGAGTGCCCCCAGATTGTCCCCCAGAGTGCCCTCAGAGTGCCCCCAGATTGCCCCCAGCTCCCTGCCCTCCCATGGCTCCAGCCAGGCCCCATCAGGAGAGCTCCTGCTCCAGGGCCCTTTTCCAGAGGGACAGTTAATCCTGGCCCGACTCCTCGCAACAAGGACCAAAACCCACATGAAAGTGGTTATTCTTCCAATTTCCTTCCCTGTCTGGCAGCCTGGAGAGCACATCTACTTGGGATGAAGCATCCTGGCATTTCCCCTGCCATCACCTAACCCCGACTGCTGCTCCGCCTGGGATGGAGGAAGGAATGTGGCCTGGACCAGTATTACCCCTTCCAAATAAATGGGATATCAGGGCAGGCCAGGCTCTGACCTTGGGGCATCCTCCCAAAGCCACATATTTTTGGGTTTTTTCTTAGTATCTTTTAGTAAACTGGGAATAAAAAGGATTTAGGAACTATTCCACCGGAGCCCCCTCCAGAGCTGGCCCAGCCTGGCCCCTGCCGCATTGCTTTTGTGCAGAGATCCCTCATGTCCCTGGAAATCATCTCATCCACAGGTGTAGCCTGAGCATGAACTGGTTCCTGGCTTGGTGGGACAGCAGGGCTTAGGGGCAGTTGGGAGGTGCTGAGGGCCAGCAAAAGATTTGCCTAAAAAAGGCAGAGACAAGTGCCTGGGAGGAAGCTGCTCCCTGTAGTTTTATTTTTTCTTTCTTATTCCTTATTTACACAGGTTGTTCCAGCTCCTCTCTCATATTTTCACCCTTTGCAAATGGAAAAAAAGCAGCAGAACGTTCCGAAGCCTTGACCTTGAGTGACTCCCTGCAAAATCCTTCTGAAACCACTCACCAGGTCTATCTCCAGTCAGTCAGCTCCTGGAAAAGCAGGTCACACTCCAGCACCTACACTGGATGTTCCTAAGGTTTTTTCATGCCTTTGGTGGCTCTGTCCCATGGAATGTCCGTTCTGTCCCATGGAATTTCCCATTCTTTCCCAGGGAATGTCCCTTTCTCTCCCAGGGAATGCAGCATGCAGAGCGAGGCCCCGAGCAGGGCCTTGCTGTGCCGGGAGGCTCCAGGTGTGAAGGCACCACAGGCTGGTGCACCTCCTCTCCCCCTGGCCAGATGGCTCCTGGCAGCAGCCTCTTGTCACATCCCCAGCTCTGGAATTGCTCCGTGCATCCTCTGCCTTCTGCTTTTGTCAAACGGATCATTGACCCCACTTTCCCTCATTGTCTTTGATTATCCAAGGCAGTCCCTCTCACTGCCTCGAGGAGCTCCCAGGGGGATCCCACCCCTTCCATGCATAAACCAACACAAACATCCGTGGTTTTCAGCAGGCTGGATCCAGCCCCTGTGATGAATCATTCCTCTGTGTCCACGTCTCACTGAAGGACAGGGAGAGGGGAATGGCTGTGGGATTTGTCAACTGTAGGTTCAGGGAAAACAGGGGGAAAAAACCCCCTGACTCAAACATTAGTTGGCAAATCAAATTATTCCCCACTTCATCTGTATTATTTAGGCTTAATTGTATTACTGGGGCTGTAATCCAGGGAAAACACAATTATTGGAAGAGATTGCAAGGATGGCATCTTTGGGAGGGCAGGAAGGAAGGGCCCAGCTGGTGGGGGTGAGGAGGGGGCTGGGAGCTGCCTGGGGCCAGGACAAAGCTCCTGCAGGAATTCCAGCTCAGTTCCCAACGGAGGCTGCAGCTGCCGGGAGCTGGAGGCTGTGCCCAGGTTTTATTGGATATTCCGGGTGACTCGGAGGCTGCCAAGGACCTGAGCGAGGATGGGCTTTGTTTTCCTCATTTATCAAATCCCTCTCTTGCCGTGCCAGGAAACATCCTGCTCTTTACAGCATGCCAAGGATCAGGGAATGTGCTGGTGGCTCTTCGTGGGCAGTTATCGAACCTTCCATGGATTTTACCATCCTAAAGAGCCCCACAAAACCTCTATCTGCACAGCCAGGGGACACTCCCCGTTCCTTATCCTGCTCAGTGCCAGACCAGGGCAGGTTCCTGCTCCTCCTGCAGGATCCCGTGCCATCCCAAGGAACAACCCACCTGCCAAGGAGCAATGGAAAAGAGCTCTGGCCCTGGGACACAATGTTTGTGACAGCACCTGCAAGAGGCTGCTGGAGTCAGAGGAGAATTTCCTGCTTGGAAGTTTAAAGACAAGAAAGAATAATTAAAGTCCCTTCTGCAATGTCATTAAATATAAATATAAATGGTGTTAATATCTCTGGGTACTACAGAGCATTCCCAAGCACCCTCTAATTGTCTAATTAAATCACCAAGGGCTGAGGTTAGTGACAGCAAAATCCTTAATGGGGCCTTGCTGGGACATTTAGAGAAGGCTCTGTGCAAGGGGGTTGTTTATCTAATTAATCCCCAAGGTCACAGCCCCAGCTCCTGAGCCAGGTAATGCAATTTAGGTCCCTTGCGTTCTGCCAGGCTGGCTCAGCCCTACTTTACACCTGCTGGCTGTGCCAGAGGAGGGCAGGGACGTGGAGCAGGGAGATCCTCATCCTTCCCCAGGCTCTGCTGTCCTTCAGAGGGGTGCTCTGGACGGGAATGGGGTGAGCAGCACTCGGTGAGATTGGGCCAGAGGTCCTGGGCCTGAAGAGGGGCTGAGGAGTCACAGACCTGACCCAGGAACAGGGACAGAGCTCACCCTGCTGCACTGCCCTTCATGGGATCGTGGGATGGGATCCATGGATGGAGGAAGAACTATATCCTGCAAGACAGCTGAGAGCAGGAGCAGAGATTTTCTTTCAGAACAAGCTGCAGAGGTCAAACACTGTCCTGCCCTCATCCCTCCCGGGGGCTGAGCAGAGCCCCAGGGAGCACAGAACTGGGATGGGGCACCTGAGGAGCAGAAGGAGGAAGAAGGAGAGGAGGAGGAGAGCCTCTCTCTGCCTCCCTGTCCGCAGGCCAGGAGAGGCTGGACAGAGCTGCTGCCATGCCCTGGCCGCTCCAGGGGCAAGGGGACACTTAAGGACCATCCAGGAGCAGAGGGCAAGGAACATCCAAAAGTAACACCCTGCCTGGCTTTGCAGCATCCCAGCTCCTACTGCTCCCAAAATGCCTCTGGCCAGATGAAGGGAGGCTCTGATGCCGCTCATCCCAAATTCCAAAAAAAGAGGCAACTCTCCTTTTCTTTCCCTCCCTTTGAAATGATGATTCACCCCCCTACTTCCAGTGTTGGCTCAGCCAGCGCTGATGGTCGGAATTCCTGGGCAGGCTGTCAAGTTGTCACAGCTCATCCGTGTGTAGCCAGGGGCTGATGCTCCATTGTCCACAAATCGGGACCAGATGTGGATGTCCCGACAGCCATGGGCTCCCGCTGCCGCCAGGAGAACGGAGCAGCCCAACGCCCCCAGCCGTGGCCACAGCTCCCCAATCCCTCCCCCTCCATCCCGCTTCCACAATGGAATATGCAAAATGGGAACAACAACAGGCATGGGCTGAATGAGGATGTGCAGCTGGGTAAACCATCGCCTGTTCCTGGCACTGCCAGCCTTGACCCCGGGGCTGTCCCCAAACTGGGTGCTGCCTCTGCTGGAAAACCTGGAGAGGGGAAGGGGAGCTCCTTCCCCAACATGCCCAAGGTGAAGGGCATTGATGGCAGGAAGGAGGGTGGTTTACGTTGGATTTTGGGAAGGAATGCTTCCCTGTGAGGGTGGTGAGGCCCTGGCACAGGGTGCCCAGAGAAGCTGTGGCTGCCCCTGGATCCCTGGAAGTGTCCAAGGCCAGGTTGGAGCAATTTGGGCTAGAGGAAGTTGTCCCTACCCATGGCAGGGGAGTGGAAGGAGATGATGTTTAAATCCCTTCCAACCCAAACCATGCTGGGATTCTATAATTCTATCATTTCCAGCACATGGCACCAAATCCAATCCCAACCCTGCCTGAATCCTGGGAGGGGCTACAAGAGGTGGAACAAGCCTGGCCCTGTGCTGGTGGTCTCACTCCAGAGAAGCTACTCCAGGCCCCTGCAGCCCTTCTAGGACATCTTTAAGGCAATCAGTTCAAACCTCCGGCCCCATCCAGCACGAGTCACTGAGCCCAAATTAATCCCAATCCAAAAGGAACTGAGCCGATGCTTTTGGGAGCTGTGTCTTCATTTCCACGGTCAGGGGTGTTTAATTCCCTCTGACATTCCTGGGTTTTCTGCTTTCTTTCTATTTGCACCGTTGGAAATGAGCGTTTGCTCCACCAAAACCTACAGCAATGTAAACACTCCGCTTGCAAGGAGGGGGCTGGCCTTGAAACCCTTCCCTGGGATCCTTTACCGGGATGCAAAAAGCTGGGAACAGATTTCCGCTCATATTAGTTGCTTTTCAAACAGAAGCAAATGTTTATAGCCAGGCTGTAAACCACGCTAATGGGGGGCAGATCCGTTACAGGAGCCGTGTTTGGAGACAAAGGAAAAGGAAAGTTTGGCTCCCGCTTCCGACATGCTTGCCGAGCCTCGGCCACATCCCTCATGTTTATAAAATTACCCACACACGGAGTCAGAACGGACAGAAATACACAGAAACACACATGAGTCACTTTTCCATGGAGTTTCATTTGTGTCTGCCCCCACATTTATGGAATTTCACACACTCGTGGATGGAGCTCCCAGCAGCTCCGAGTCCATCGCACACCTCTCCAACATTCAGCTTGAGGAATCACCTGCATGGAATGGGACACACATTTAGTCCTGCCTCCCCCAAACAGGATCAGAACCTGCAGGGAGATGGCAAAACCTCACTGAAATCCCCTGGATATCAGAATATGGACACAATTCTCCATGGATTCTCTTCTTCGAGGAAAGGGTGGTCAGGCATTGGAACAGCCCAGGGAGGTTTGGGGTGCCCATTCCTGGAGGTGTCCCAGGAACACTTGGATGTGGCACTCACTGCTCCGGTGGGGATCAGCCACAGATTGGAGTCCATGATCATGGAGATCTTTTCCAACCTGGATGAATCTGGGACCTATGATCCTGGGAAGCACCAGCATCCTTCAAACGTCCCACCGGAGCCGCGCATCACTGATTCCTGCTGTCTCCTGCAGCCCTTCCCTGAAAAAGCGTTTCAGTGACCTAGGAATGTTATCTTAGCAAATCAAAAATGTAAACATTTAGGTTCAGGACTGGGCTGGCTGGATTTGGGAATGAGTTATGGTCGGAGCCCGGCGAGGAGGCTGAGTTTGGCTTGGCAGTTCCTCCTGTGCCTGGAACCTGCTTTTCAGGATTAAATACGATCCCCTGCAATCCATCCAAAATGTCAATTACCCCGAGCCTCTCAGGTTTGCAATTACAGAATGCAAGTCATGTTCAGCATTTTATGAAACTGCTTTTCTTGGCAGGGCCCATCTCTCTCTTATTGTAAAAAATAACTTTCAAATCAAAGCATTAAATCAAGGCACAAACACTGGGAAGGACGCGGGGCTGAGGCTGGAAAGTTCCAGCGCCGGAGCTGGAAGGGAGCTGAGCCGAGCTGGTTTCTGGTGTGGGAACGAGAGTGGCAAATCAGGGGGAAAGAATGTGGAACAGTCTCGGCTGAGGAACGCCTAATCCCACCATCATGGATTTAAATCCCACAATCGCCTCGTTAGAACCCCCCGCGGGGCAGGGGGATCGAGCCTGGAGAAAACACCTCTCCCATCCCGCTGGAATCCAAACAGTCCTGCCCCGGCTTGGGCTGGAGCTGCTGCGGCAGCAGCTGCAGGGAATTGCTTTCAGGCCTTTCCAAGCTTTAGGTCTCGGCTGCCAAAGGCGCTCTGACCCCTTTCTTCCTCCTCTTCTGGAGGGCGGGGAGGGGAGCGCAGGGAATTTGGGAACGCTGACCCCACCGTGGACTCGCAGCGCTGAGCCGGGGCAGGACCCTGTTTGCGAGCGGTTGGATCCCTGGAGGAGAGGGCAAGGTGTGCTGGGCAGGCAGCAGCTGCTCGTGGGGACACTGCCTGTGCTGGAAAGAACAGGGAAATTCCCTTAGAACCCTTCTTGGGATTTACGGGGAGTGCATTTGTCCCTGAATTGGTGAGCCAGCCTTGCTGGGTGAATTCACTTCCCAGCGTTTCAAGTCACATCAAATCCTCCAAGGTCAGGGAGAGCCCTCAGCGCCGGATCCTGACGGAAGCTTTCATTTGTGTGCCTCTCGAGCCAGCAGACCTGGTCCAACCTGTGCTCCGGGTGGCACCTGAGACGACGCGTCAGCCCTGGCCGTGTTAATGAGCGCAGGGACTAATGAGCTCCGGGACTAATGAGCGCAGGGACGCGACGCCCTCCCACCTGCCGGCAGCCCGCCCGCATTCCTGGCTGGGCAGGACATTCCCTCTGGTTTCGGGGCTGTGGACGCTCTTCTGCAGCCGCTCACACCCTGCTGCCGTGCGCGGTTAAGCCGGGGAGGCTCCGCGCCCAGCGCCGCATCCCGGCCTCGGGATAAGCACTTTTTCATCTGTCTCCACGTTTATTTCTTCCTGACGAGGAGCTTTGGCATGGGCTAGCGGGAGAGCTGTGAGATCTCGGGTTTGATGGATCTGGGCTGGATTTGGGTGCCAGAAGCCTCTCAGCAGCATCACTCTCTCCGAGTGCCAGCCGTGCTCTGGGCGTTGAACCACTGAGGCTTTCGTGCAGGACTCCAAGGTGCAGCCAGCATCCCATCATCCCAGTTTCCCGGTTTCCCAGCTTCCCAGCGCTCCACTGGTCCCAGCTTCCATAACACTTTCCAACACCAGCTTCATTTACCATAGGATAAGAAAAGAGAGAGCACATCTGGCAGAGGCACAGGGAGGCAGGAACCAGAAGCCGAGGGAGGATTGAAGTTGGCCAAGGAGTCTTAAAACTCCCAGCAGTTGGAGTCGGGAGCGCCATTCCTGCGGACCCTGCCGCCGGCTTGGGCCCCTTTTGGATGCTCTTCCCGGGATGCAGGTGCACGGTGTTAAGAGATCATTTCCTGCCTGCACCGCAGCTCCAGGGATGGATTTACCACTGGGCTCACTTCACCCTGCTTTGCTCTCTTCATCCCTTTTTTTTTTCCCTTTCCTCGACTCCTCCTTTATTCCCTAAAAGTCGGGCAGAGCTGCGGCAGCTCCGAGACCATCCTGTTCAGTGGGAAAAGCCAGCTGCTCTCCCAAAGCCACGGATGTCATCAAGGGAGGAGACAAACGGTTCAGCGAGGGGCTTTTGCAAGAGATAAGGAGCTGAGGGAATATTAGGAAATGCAAAAGGCAGAGCAAGGCGGAGGAGGGAGGGACAGGCTGGAAAACAGGGATAATTCTCCCTGAAAAGGATTTAATTGCCAATCACGCCGAGGTGCTCAGCAAAACCAGCCTGCAGTGGCGAGCTCATTCCAAGCACTCGCAGGGACTGCTGGAGTTGACAATGGAAGTGCAATTAAGCTCAGGCTCAAAGAAAACCCTCCCTAATTGCACAAGTGGAGGGAAAGGGAGAGGTTTCCCCTCTGCCCCGGCTTTCCTTTTTTATTTCTCCTGGATGAGTGTGAATCCTTCACAAAATAAGTCCCTTGGACAACTTGGCTCACAAAATCAATGAACTCAAGCATCAGCAGAGCCTGTATTCCACTGGGATACACTGGGCAGTGAATTCCTGCACTCCCCTGCTGGGACAGGGAAGACCATTGCCATTCCCAAAGAGAACTTGGAATATTATAGAGGTTTATAAAATAAAATAAAGATTAACCTGTACATCAGATGGATAAAGCCAGTGCAGTCACACACAGGTCACAGACTCCAGCCACACACTCCAGGGTTTCTGCTTTCCCTCGGATTTAACTCCCTCCAGTGCCTTCGGTTCTCCTTTTGGGAACCAGTTTCATTCCTCATTAGCCAGACGTTTGGAATGCTCAGGCCCGGTCACTCGTCTGCAATAACGTCTCAGCATTGCAACAGCAGAGTGGTTTAACAGGAGGATCTCATGGAAAACAAGGAATAATGAGTAGCAACAGATCCTATCTGATTTTATATCCCACTGCAATTTAGGGCAGAGGTTAAAAACTGCATTAGGAAGGAATAAATATGTTTCATTTTTTCCAGTTAAACTCACCTGAGCACTCTCCGTGTGTGCAGCGGTGCAGGAAGGGGTCATCCCAAATTCCCGTTCTTTCCAGGGAAATCTGTGTGATGCAAAATCCCAGAACATCCCTTGGGCTTTTGGAGATGTTGATCTGTCTGTGTGCCATTCCTAGAAAATCCATTTGCCAGCACTTCCCTTGGAAAAGGGGATGGGTCCAGGAGATCATGGAGCCCTTACTGGCTCACCGAGCTCCAGGGAGCAGGGCTGGGCCAGCCAGCAATGAGGGAGAGGGGAGGATTGGTGCTCCATGACCTCTGGAATGTTGTATTCCTCTGGGCTCAGCCTCTCTCTATCAACAAAAGTTCCAGGTTTAGTGGCAAATTTATGCTCCTAGGAACCCAAAATTTGGGATTTTCAAGCACCAAGAGATATTTCTCCCACTTTGGATAGCAATTCCTCCACACAGGAGTCATGGATTTAATCCCAGACTGGTTTGGGTTGGGAGGGACTGTAAAGCTCATCCCATCCCACCCCCTGCCATGGGCAGGGACACCTTCCACTATCCCAGGGTGCTCCAAGCCCTGTCCAACCTGGCCTGGGACAATCCCAGGGATGAGGCAGCCAAGAAATCCGTGCTGGCACATGGTGACAGAGCACTGGGAAGGACATCACTGCCACTCACCTGTCCTGGTGCCACCCTCCAGACCCACACCCACCATGGGGAAGGACCACGTGCCAAGGCTGCCTGGATGCTTTTCTCCTGAAATTACAAAAATGGGATGTAATTAAAATCAACTCCCCCAATCACCCAGTGCTGCACAAACTGAGGCCAGCCTTCACCTGGTTCCCAAATGTCTCCTTGCACACAGCTGGTGATGCAAAGCCAAACCTGGAATTCCGAGGCTTTAATTTTTAACTATAGCTTTCTCCAGCTTCCAGTCAGAGCTTCCTGCAGCTGCAGGGCAGCACTGGTGCCTCATCACCCAGGGATCACAGCCTTGGAGTCTGGGGAGGTGCTGGGAGAGCCTTTTCCTTTGGGAGATGTTCCTACAGCACCATCCAACTTCCAAACCAAAGAACTCAGCTCCCACTCCTCCCCAGAAAAGCAGCTCCCACCGAACTCCAGCCCCAAAGCAGGGCTGAGGCAGCGAGGAGAGTCCCCCCTGCTGTCACACGTCCTTCCTTGGCACTGCCATCAGCCCTTGGGTGCAGTCCAGCAGCTCCCAGGGATGCCGAGAGCTGTCACTGGCACCAGGTGCTCCTTCTCAGTCACTCCCCAGGGGAGATCATTGTGGCTGGATTGGAAAAGCTTCCAGCTAGGATTTGGGGTTGTTTTCTGTACACACATTCTGGGTGTTTATACTGGGCTGGAGAGGGAGGATTAAACAGGGGGTGGTGGGATGTTCCTTAAGGATCTTATCCCTGAGAAGATACTGAGACACCGAGAAGAGTTGAAGGGGAGGCTGTAACGATCCAGAGGTCAGAGGAATCCAGAGGCTGAGAAATCCAGGCAGAAACATTTTAAAAGCAGCGTCTGCCTACCCCAAGCAAGCAGCAGCTAAACGGAGGGATGACAGCATCCTGCAAATAGCTGGAATCCATAAACACTGCGGAGCAGGGAGGCTGCTCACAGCACAGGGATCGTGTGAACGAAACAAAACTTTAGTGGAATATGGTTGCACTTCCCAGCAGTGAAGTCAGGCTGAGATCCCATCTCCCAGAGGGAGAGCCGCAGGAGAGGGGATTTAGGGAGTTTGTCCGTCTTTGGTGCAAGGTTTGGCCATGGGAAAAACCCTCTGTGCCTTGGAAAGGAGGCTGAGGGTCTGGGAGGGGGCTGAGAGGGTTCACGGGTGCTCCAGATCTCCAGCTGGAGGAGGCTTTGTGACTGAAGTTCTCGCTTAAGGAGGTGGCATCAGGTGACACCATCTCTGCACAGGATGGAGGGATGGTCTATTCCTGCCAAAAATCCACTGAATCCCGGGATGGTTTGGGCCCGAGAGTCTTAAGGCTCATCCAGTCTCACCACCTGCCTTGGGCAGGGACACCTTCCACTATCCCAGGCGGCTCCAAGCCCTGTCCAACCTGGCCTTGGACACTCCCAGGGATGGGGCAGCCACAGCTTCTCCGAGATCCTGTGCCGTGTTTTAGCACGTTCACAGTAAAAAGTTCCCCTGCAATTCCCTGGAAATCTGCGCTGCCAGGGCACGTCCTGCCTTTCTTTGCCTTTCACGAAAGGACGAAGTTAAGCCTCCCAGCTGGGCGCTCCCAACATCCCTACCCCTTCCCGCTCCCAGGAAGGGAAAAACCCGATGACAGCTTTGACGAGCCATCAAGAGCTCCTTTTTTTTCTCCCTTCACCCAAACTTTCTTTTTATAAAAAGGTGTTAAAAGTCCGATTATGGTCGCCTCTTCGGCTTGTTGAGGGCTTTGTTCGGAATTGCCACCAAGGCGAAGGGCAGAGGCAGTGGCAGGAAGGTGCCTGTCCTGGGAACCATTCCAGGGAATGGGCAGGAGGATCTGGAGGCCAACGTGAGCTTGCTCTTTCTCTCTTCCGCTGACTTTTTTCATTTTCAGCCCCAAATTTTGAATAAATTACGAGTTCAACTCAAAAAACATAGAAAGGAAGACTTTGTGCACTTGGATTAGAGAACCCCCACCACGTCCAGAGGTGATCGATAGAAATTAGAATTGGAAGAACCACCAATCCAAGAGCAAATCCACCTGAGAGCATCACCCTGAGCCCTCACGGGGTTTTCTTTTGGCTTTTCAATCCCAAACTCTCCAAACCCCATTAAATGCAGACAGCAATACCGAGACAGAGCCACTGATGGCATCAGGGAGGGATTTGGGGCCATTTCGGCCCCAATTAAATAAATAGAGGGAAGGCAGAGAGTCATAACCAGGTCATAAAAAAGGCATCAAATGATGTTTTTATTGTTAACGCTATCAGAAACCTCCTGTTCATCCCAGCACCAGCTCTGCTCCCTGATGGGGCAGGCATGGTTGGAGAGGGGGACAGCTGCTGTCTTTCACGGTTAATTATGAAGATGAGTTAAGAATTAATCAGGTAAAGGGAATGAATCAGGACCAGGAACTACGAAATTTGCCCCTTAGAAGAAGATAAACCGGCTATTGGAACTTGTCAGAGACCCAACACATACAGCCCTACACAGATCCACAGCTCCCAAAATGGGAATTTTCAGCTCATTTTCTGATCTGTGAGTGTACAGGTGGATTAAACCCAAATCGGGCAGCATCCCCAGGAAGACTCAAGGAAGGCAGGAGAAAGCTGCTCCCTCAGGCCCTGCCCAGTGGGACATGCTGGAGGAGGCAGCTCCTGGCGGGGAGGAGAGGAACCTTTCCCTCTGGGAGGTGACAATGCACCTGTGCACCCCTGGCCCTCCCCTCCCGCTGCCACAGAACTGCAGGACAGAGGGGTTGGGGTATCCACACCCACCTCTTCCTTCAGGAGCAGCATCTGCGGGGATCCCAGTGCTCCTTACTCGGGTACCCTGTCCCGGGAGCAACGCCCCGTCCCAGGAGGTGCCTGCGGATCCTTCCCCAGCCGCTACAGGCGTTGCCACTCGGGCTGGGAAACTGCTCTTCCTCAGCCAAATCCAACCCAAATTTCCATCGGCAGCAGCAGCAGCAGCAGGGAGGAACCCGCCCCATCGCCCTGGCAGCCGCTGCTCGCCGAGATGGGATTGATAAGATCCCTGGGAAGCACGGGAAGCCCGCGTGCCAAACACAGCCAATTAATGTCAGCCCTTTCCCATGCCAACCAATTAAGCTGTGTGTACTTGTCACCAGCGCCGGGAAGGGGGTGGAGGGCACAGAGGACGCGATTCCAGGGAAGCCTTGAAGATCTAAAAACCCTCCTTAATTTATGGGCGGGAGAGGGAGGGCACAGACACCCTGCACTAACCCAAACGGGCCTGATTAATGGTTCGCCTAATTTAGGAGCTGCTTGGCTCTGCTGACCTGGGGAGGCTCCACTTAACAGGAATCAGGCTGGCATGGGAAGCAGGGAGCAGCTGAACAATGTAAGAAGCAACAGATGGGCTCTGCGGTCGCCTTGCCAAGCACCAACACTGTTTTCTGAGCACTTGCTCTTAAACCTCCTCCAAAAGGGAAAAAGTGATAATCAGAACCATAAAACTCATGGGGCTGATCCAGGGAGGGCGGCAGCTCCTCTGCCCGGCCAAGAGCTCCTGGGCTGGGAAATGATCCCAGAGGTGCTGAGCCACCTCCAGCCCTGCTCATCCCCACCCATCACGGCTGTGGGGACCAGAAAAGGAGAAAAAAACAGCTTCTGCCCCACCTGTGCCATGAGCAATCACAGGCTGTTGGGAGGCAGAGGAGGGGAAAAGCTGGTGAAACACTTGGAAAAGCTGGGAGGATCCTGCAGCTTCAGCTTGGTCTGGATGGGGAAGAGTCACAGGTCCTGGAGATTCTCAGGTTCTGGAAAAGAGCCTCCCTCCAAGATAAGCAACGCTCCAAGCTACAGGGAGTGACTTTGGAAGCACTTGCAGAAGCAAGCTTAACACAGGGGTTTTCCCAAAATCCAGCATTCCCAAGGGCAGATCGTCCCAGGCAGCTGCAGCTTGGATTCCTCGGATGGTGAGGAGGCTCCAGGCAGCAGTGGTGGCAAAGCACCCACCTGGCTGCCAGGGAGATGGGAGATTAAAGTCATGGAGCTGCCAGGGCTTTGCAGGAGGAGGAGGAGGAAAATGTGGGAGACCTGCAGCAATCTGGGACAAGATCCAGGTGGGACGGCTTGGAAATACACAGGAGCGATGGAAAGGTTGGGCTGTTTATCCCAGGAGTGAGCAGAGGCCCCAGGAAGGCACCAAACAGAGCGACCTGTCTGGGGCTGGAGTTTTTTAATAAAGAAACAGTAAAAAAACCGAATAACAGAGCAGCTTGTGCTTGCCAAGGGCTTTGGGAATCACACCTGGCACAGGAACACAGCACAGCTGAGCTCCTCGGAGCCAGAGCTTGGAGGAGGAAAAGGGATCACTCTCTACACCCCAGATGGGGTGGAGAGGAAAAAAAATCCCCCAGACTAATAAAGTCTTGGGGCTTTTTACAACTGCCTACTTTCCCCCAGGAATAATAGTCATCAGCACAGATCTCATGCTGTGGCTCTGTTTGCATCCAAATAAAAATAAGGAATGACCATTGACCCCCTCATCCCTTTTCTGTTTCATTTATGGAGAAATGTGCATGAGGAGCAGGGGATTATCTGTGGGTGATGGTTTGCAAAGCTCTCCTGGAACCCCACAGGGCTTGAGAGCACAGCAATGTTTAGAGACAGGTCTCACACAGGGATTTTCCACCTTTTCATGTGGATGTTCTGGGACAGAACAACTCCTGAGCAGGTCCCTTTCAAAGGCTGCAGATCCCCAACTCTAACCCAGGTCAGGAATGGAAATAGAAGTTTTCCTTTTTCCCTGGATATAATGGGCACAGCAAGAAGTCCCTGAGCTCCCTGGTGTGGCTGGCACAGCAATCCCACAGCCCGGATTTTGGAGATGAGATGACTCAAGGGCTGCCGGGAAACACCAAAAACTCCTGGAGCTTCACTGCCCAAGGTGTTATTTGGCTCTGCTGATGGATTGGCTGAGCCCCAGGAACCTGTCCCTTCCCAGCCCAGACTCTCCGGAGCCACAGATCATGGAATGATTGGGTTGGGACTGACCTTAAAGCTAAGCTCATTCCAACCCCTGCCCTGGGCAGGGACACCTTCCACTAGCCCAGGGTGCTCCAAGCGCTGTCCAACCTGGCCTTGGACACTGCCAGGGATCCAGGGGCAGCCACAGCTTCTCTGGAGAAGCCATTCCAAGACCTCCCCACCCTCATAGGGCAGAATTCCTTCCCAATATCCCACCTAACCCTACCCTCTGGCAGTGGGAATCCATTCCCCTTGTCTGGGCACTCCCCTCCCCTTTGTCTAAATACACCTTTGAGGCTCTTTGAAATCCATCCTTGGGATTTGCCTCTTCCTTGCACAAATCCGTGTCCTTTGGCCCCCAATGTCCTGTCCCAGCTGGAGCTGCTGCATTTCAAAGGCCCAGGAAAAGTGAGGAGCAGCAGCTGGCACTGCTGGCTTTGCTGAGAGCAGGGAGGGCCTTTCCCTAATCCCAGAAGAGAGGGATGGCAAAAGCACAGGGCTGCTGCCCTCGAAAAGGGCTTTGCGCTAGCTGGATGGGAGATAAGGATGCTGTGGAAAGAAGGGAGTGTTGACCAGGAATGAGGAATGGGCTGCCCCTTCCTGCTCAGCTCCTAATTGATGAGGAGCAGCTCCTGGCAGAGACGCCCTCCCCAGGAATTACACTCCTCCCGGATTTATCCGGAGTGAGGAGCACATCCCAGCACAGCCACACCTGTAACAGCAGGCAGCAGCCAGAACTCATTCCCAACCCCCTGCCCTGGATTTCTGAGCTGTGAGTGGTGCCTGTTCCATCACCAAGGGCTTTTCAGGGCAGCCAGTGGCATTTCCCAGCACACAGGAGGCAGTTTATTACCAGTGATTTATTAAACTGCTCCAACTTGTCAGCAGCCACTTGAAACATTCCCTTTTCTATTTTTTTTTTCCCCCTTCAGCTTTGCTAATGTCTTTATAAAGAGCCGGATAAATAGATTTCCAGCACTTCTGACTGCCACGGATCAAACCTCAATCGATACGGCCCCGATTAGGGATGAGGTGAGACTGAGCCTCCCCACCTCCCTCCAGCCCCAGATGCAGAGGTGAATTGATGGGAACGAGCTTCTAAGGAACAGATAAATACATTTTTGCCTGCATAGCAGAGCTGGACTTGACAGTTCCCGATTTCTCCCAGTTGTGGCCTGTTCTGGGGGTGGGGGAAGCTCCAAGTGATTGCTGCTCCTGCCAGACTCCTCTCCTACATCCTTTCTGTTCATGGATAGACCCTCCTGGCTTTATAATCCACTGAACTCGTGGAGTTCGGAGGATTTCAGCTCCTGCCTGATGACTCTTTCCAGAGCAAAACTCCTCTCATTAGTTTGACCAGTCTCAGCTCATCTGCCTTAATTTATTTGCTGCAGAATCACTGTTCAAAGGTTTGCTGAGCTGAAATTGGTCCTGCTCCCTCCCCAAATGGCCCACGAGTGCTACTTCTGCAAGTGCCAGCATACTGAGAGCCACCCATCCCAGCTCTCAGGTAAGACATCAGCAGGAATTTCTTCCTGGAAAGGGTGGTCGGGCATTGGAAGGGGCGGCACAGGGAGGTGTGCAGAGCCCATCCCTGGAGGTGCCCAAGGAATGCCTGGATGTGGCACTCAGTGCTCTGGTGGGGATCAGTCACAGGCTGGACTCAATCCTGGAGGGTTTTCCCACCTCGGGGATTCTGGGATTCTGCATCGCACACCTGACACAAGCCAAAAGAGAACTGGATTTTTTTCCCCCCTTTCCTCATCAGACGAACCCTTAAAGAAAATGCTCCACTGTCACCTCCTCGTGCTCTGCTCTGTCCCCAGCTCCCCGTGAGCCCGGGCGGAGCTGGCCCCGAGCCGCTGCAGCCCCTGGGTGCTCTCCCTGTGGAGCTCTTCCCTCCATCCCTCCATCCCTCCTCCTGCCCGGATAATTGAGCTCCGAGTCGCAAACCAGATGCTCTGCCTGTGCCTCTCCTCGTGCTCCGGCTCCTGCTGAAGTCCAGGGAGATCCCCTGGAAGAAGCCACTTTTAATTTGTAATCTGATTAAGCCATTAGGGGCGAATGGAGCAGTAAGTAACACAAATTGCCGATCGTTTCCATCAGCAAATCCCCCCAATTAATCCTGAGATTAACCCTGATTACACGCGGTAATGGTGATCAATGCACCCTAATGGGGGAAATCCGCCCACTCCGCTTTCTTCCACATCCCAGAACGATCAATCTGGAATCAGGGTGATTTATCTGGCAGGATCGAGCGGGGCCAGCGGGGCTGCGGCACCGCCTGCATCTCCAGCGGCAATCCCAGGAGCAGCAGCTCATTCCCTCTCGGGAAAAGCGAGCCAAACTGGGAAAAAAGAGCTGGACAGAGTGAAACAAAGAGCAGGGGAATGCAGAGGGCAGCAGGAATGGCAAATTCCGTCTGCCTGCCGCACTCCCGCCCCTTTGAATCCTCCCAGTGATGCCCTAAAAATCTCCTGTGAGGTGATCAGAACAAACAGCTCGGAGCAAGGCTGCACTTCTCAGGGATTCCTCTGTCAAAGGGAGGAAGTCAGGCTGGAGAAGAGCTGAAAAAGGAAAAAAAACCCTTTCCTACTTTGTGATCTGAGCCTCTGTTCTTCCCTTTGCTGCTAAAATTGGAAGTTACCCCAGGACCGAGCGTTTCCAAGGATCCCCAAGCACTCCACGAGCTTCAGAGCCGGGCTCAGCTTCCCCTTGGTCCTGTGTTATTTATAGAGCAGCTGAGACCCCAGCGATTGCTTCAAGGGGGATTCTGCCTTTGTAGGGACTAAGTCAGCACTAAGTCGGGAGCTCAAGGCTTGACCTTTGGAAGGCAGGGATGGATTCATCCCACTCCGAGCGCAGCCAACTTCGGGCTGAGCTGCAGCAGTGCCTGGTGATAAAGCAGCATGATTTATGGAGCCTTCTCCTCCAGGGCTGCTCGCTCTGCTCTGGGAACACCAAGGAGGAAAGGAAAAACTGCTGGAAGATGGGCTGAGCTCCTGCCAGAGGCTCTGGCACCTCCCGGCCCCAGGAAGCTTTGAACCCCAAGGCTGTGGCCAGGACAGGAGAAACCACGCGAGTGACATCTCCCAGTTCCCACATCAGTGGGTCCTACATGTTCCTGTGCCATGGGAAAGACCACCTGGAGGCCTGCAAGCTCCTCGTGCTTTGCCCAAACTCTGACCAGGAGTATTTCAGGTGGATCCTTCCCAATATTCCCTTGAAGCTGTTTTCCTCTCCTCCCACACCATGTAGGCTAATCCCTGAGTCACTTTGTCCCCAGATCTGTATTTTGGCAGCAAGGTAATATATTCTAGATGGGAAAAGTGGTGTCACCCTGTCCTGTACGGACATGCCCTGTATTCTCCATAAATCCATGAGATCCTTTGGGATTTTTAATGGAGCTGTAGTACCCAAACCTGTCCCTCCCATTCCTGGGGTGGGATCCTGCAGTTCCCCTCCCCTCAGGTGGGCACACCCTGTCAGGGAGCTGTGGCACTCAGTGGGACAGTCCTGCTCCAACATCCTTCATCCAGGGAGGATATTCCAGGCAGGTACACACAGCACATCCCAGACTGCAGGGAATAGTTTCTCCCCCCGAGATGTTGCCTCCGAGGTGTTTTGCAGCGCACATACTTGGGGTGATACGTGGGGGCCCTGTCCTTCAGCCACCCCCTCTCCCCAGCTCCT
The DNA here is from genome assembly GCA_013396875.1 of Vireo altiloquus. Taxonomy (NCBI): domain Eukaryota; kingdom Metazoa; phylum Chordata; class Aves; order Passeriformes; family Vireonidae; genus Vireo; species Vireo altiloquus. The sequence continues at coordinate 1,509,792 of VZRF01012833.1, forward strand.
GCGGCCTCCCGAGGGGCTCACAGCTCCCTTTGATGTGCAAATGAGTCAGCCTGGCCAGGAGAAGCCCCGTGGATTTATGAACTCCTCCTCTATGATGTCTTTCCAATGGTATCCCCCAGAAGAGCATTCACTCTCCCCTTCCTCCCCGGCTCCTCCGAGCCAAGCATTCCTTTCTCCTCCTCCGTCCCGGGCTTGGGGAGCGATGCTGCTCCCCCAGAGCAAAATCTCCTCTGCAAACCCGGCCACTTGTCAGCCCCCCCTGTTCCATATTCCAGCGGGTTTGGTGTCTCCCGACCGCAGCCCCACGGAAGGGAGCTCTGAGCCAGAGCTGAAATCCTGCAATTCAATCTACTCCCAGCCCAGATCATGCCAGCTCTGCAATTCCAGAGCAGTTGAAAAGAAAGGGACAAATAACTGTGATGGAAACCACTCACTGGAGACTTCCAGGGGAAATTATACACCCGCGAGGGGAAAAAGGATCATTAAGAGGTGACGGGAGAAAACATTTGCATTGCAAGTCAAAGCAGCTGGAGGCCGGGGGAAGCTCTGTGGTCACTGCCCTCCCCAGTCTGATCCAATCAACTCCACCACTTGGCAAACCCTCCCAGACAGGCCCTTGAGCTGTTTGACCCAGATTCTGCAGAGCACCGGAGTCAAGCTCTGCCCAGGAACAGAAGGGGAGCCTTGCGAAGGTCTCCCGAAGTTCACGCCTGCGTTAAAGCCCCACAAAATAATAAAATCGGTGCGTTTGTCTCCCGTTTAGCAGTCACCTCCACCTCGCCAGCTTCCCAGAGCTGCGTGGGGAGATTGCTGTGCTTGGCAAACAAGCGGAGATTAAAGGGAATTCAGCGGGAACATCTCGGTTTAGTCTCGGCTGAGCACGCCCGGGACGCGCTGGCCCATTAAACCACGTTAAACCTGGTGGCACATTTAAACCGGCACAAAGCAGAGGGGGTGGGGGAGTTGGAAAAATAAAGGAGAGTTTACTTCTGCGCTGAGCATCACACCGAAACTCGCTGTCCCTAAATGCCACTGGGGAAGGGCGAATGGAGGGGTCTGCAACCCCACGGCAGGAGCAGCGGGCAGGGGAGGGAGGGCTAAGAGCGGCTCCGGCAGGGAAAGGGGAACACATTCCCCCAGAGAAGGCAAACCTTCGCACCCACCCCTCGTTTCCCTGCCAGAGCATTAGCACAGCTCCCCAAAAGCCCCGAGAGGAGTTTCGAGGAACGGAGTGATGAAAGAGGGGCCGAGACGGGCTGCCTTCCAACCAGCTGGAGCCAGGACTGCTCCTCAGGAACAGCCGGCCTCTCCCGCATCCACACACAGGATGCGCTCCAAGCTCTCCCTGACATTTGTGTGTCAGCGTGAGCCAGCTGGGGCTGCAGCTCTGCCTTCCACTCCGGACTCGGGCTTTAAATCCAGGGCTGGAAGTTTGCAGAGCTGCCGGGGTCCATCCTCAGCTGGCCACGGCGAGTCGGGAGCATCAGCAGCTCCACAGAGCCGGGCCAGCCTGGAAAAGCCACTGCTCCCCGATGGGCAAACACCAGGAGGGGGAGGCAGTGCCGCACCGCCGTGACATTTGCACCCGGGTGCAATGAGGTGTCACTCAGCCCAGCCAGGCCAAACAGCATCTCTGGGGCACCAAAATTACACAGCCAAGGAAATCCAACAAAATCCATCTGCCCTTTTCAATATTTGGAGATAATTAACTCCTCCAGGCTGCGATATTACAAAAGAAAGCTGTTAGTGAAGCTGTTCGGCCCCAGGTTGGGCTGGATGCGGAGCTTTGCCAGCGCTGGGGATGCTGAAAGGGCAACGAGGACATTTCACATTTCCATATATTCCCAGCTCCCTCGTAGGAAGATTACAGGGATACACGTGTAATACAGCAGGTCAGAGGGAAGACAGAGCAAGGGCAGACTTACCAGGAGAGTGAAAACATCTCTGCTCCTTCACTGGTGCCATCTGACCTGTATCCCAGCCTGTGCATCTGCCAAAAAATCCTACTGCAGGGAAACTTGGAAAAACCAGGCTCAAAGTACATCTTTACCTAAAGGCAAAGAAATCACCCCGCTCTTCTCCAAATGGCCTGGGCCACTCATCCAAGAGTCTCACAGTAGCCCTGGTCCCCACACCTCACCTGCAGCCCTGAGGTGACCCGAAGCATCCCACCCTTCCCCTCCTCGCTGCCCTAAATACAGGACGGGGGCTGGTCCAGCCTCCCACCAGCAAATCCCAGCTGGGCCAGTTGAGTGCGGCATTCCTGAGCCAGCGAGGGGGCAATTAACACTTTTCTGTCCATTATCACCCCAGGGATGGCAGGGCAGGCAAAGGAGAACCTGGTTCTGCTCTCAGGTCCCACTGGCTGCTCCCAGGTCAACCCACAAATTCCTAAAGGAAATTCTTCTGTGTGAGGGTGGTGAGACCCTGGCACAGGGTGCCCAGAGAAGCTGTGGCTGCTCCTGGATCCCTGGAAGTGCCCAGGACCAGGCTGGACAGGCCTGGGAGCAACCTGGGGTAGTGGAAGGTGTCCATAGCAGGAGATGGATGATCCTTAAGGTCCCTTCCAACCCAAACCATTCCAGGATCTGCTGCCTGTGCTGCCTGCACGGGTCACTGGGGCAGTAAATATTTGTACAGGCCGGACAAGGAGAAAGCAAACAGAATTCCCTTATTTATGGGCCTTGGCAGCTTCTTGGCCTCAGCTCTGTGGTTTTTCCATCCCCTCTGCTCCCAGCTGGGGCTCAGCCCCTGCCCCGTGCACCCACAGCTGCTCCATGGGGTTCTGGGGCAGCAGGCAGGCAGGAAGCAAAATGTTGGGATGGGAATGTGAGACCAGAGGTTGGGAGAAGCAGAGGGACAGACAGAGGGAGAATGTGAGAGTTGGGATGTGCAGGAGCAAGTGGAGTGACCCTGTTTTTGCAGGCCGTGGTGTTTTTGCAGGAGTGTCTGTTTTACCTGCAGGCAGAAGGAGGGAAGGTGTTGGATCTGCTTCCCTGGACATCCAGGGGCCCTTTCCTGGGCATTGAGTGAAGCTTCCAGCTTCAACACCATGCCCAAGCCCTCCCTTTCAGCAGGGGGTGTCCAGGCTCTGAGGGGCTCCCAGGGAGCTCAGTGAGACATCCTGAATCCCAAACCCTTCCTGCTCGGACACGCTGTTCCTGCCAGGACACACACGTGTCCTATCCCGCACCGAGGTTCGCTCCCTGCTGCTGCTGCCCTGCCTCTGGCTCCTTCCCAGGAGACAAACCCAGGAGGCAGCCGGGATGTGGGAGCGCTCCCGGGGTCTCCGGGTGGGAGGTCTGCGTCTCCTCCGGGAGGAACACCCGGAGCGGGGTCCTGTGCCTGCTCCAGAAACACAAACCATGAGCGTACCTGGAAGCAGCCGGGTGTCCGGAGCGTGCCTCATCTGCTTCCCATCATCCCCCCAGACGGATGGCAGGAGGCAGAGGGGAAGGAGCCCGGGGATCACTGACCCCTCTTTGTGCTGAGTGTCTGGCTTTAGGAAGGATTCAGCCTTATTACCAACCTCCCGAGCTGCTGATTTCTTGGATTTCTGTCATGTCAGGAGGAGCTTTCGCCGAGCTGAAAAGGGCAAGGGGATGGATCTCATTCCATAAACTCCTCGGAGAGGAGGGGAAAGACATGGGGCCAGGGGTTAAAGACATCCAAGCCAGGCTGGGAATGAGCACATGAAGGAATAGGGCAGGAGGGAATATGTGAACAGCAGGGTCCTGGTGGCTCTTTAGGAGGGTCAAGGTACTTTTGTGGGGGTGGACAGTTGCTGTTGTGCTGGTGTCCAGCATCATCCCTAAATTTGATGGGATAATGTGTCCTGGCCTGTCCCGTCACTTTCTCCATCCTGGCTGACAGGAGCTTTATTTACACACGAACAAACACAGGCTCTGGTCACTGCAGCCACCCCAGCCAGAGGGCTTTCCCTGACAGGGATTGATGGCATCCGGCTGGAGATCTGCAGCTCTGGGATTCCTCTCCCAGGTAATCCTTGGTGCAGACTGCTTCTCTTTCAGGCGCTCACTTCACCATTTGTGGGAGAGCAGAGCAGGCAGGGCCATGCTGCAGCCCTGAGAGGAAACAGCCTCTCTTCATTTTGGTTGGACATCTGGAAGAATTTCTCCATGGAAAGGGTGGTCGGGCATTGGAAGGGGCTGCCCAGGGAGGTTTGGAGTGGCCATCCCTGGAGGTGCCCAAGGAATGCCTGGATGTGGCACTCAGTACTCTGGGCTGGTGACAAGGTGGGGATGGGATGAGGTTGGACTCGATCTTGGAGGGCTTTTCCAACCTCACTATCTCATGATTCTGGGCAAAGGGCTCAGGGTGTTTGTCAGGAAGCTGAGGGAGATAACATCCCTGAGATAACAGTGGGGCAGGGCAGACTGTGAGCAGGTTTGGGGCTGGAAAACATTCCCTCCAAACCTGGCTCTGACTCCCGCTCTGCCCCTCGTGCTGTGATTTATCCCACAGCAAAATGAGCCGAAACACTCTCCATATGGATCCCATACAGGCTGCACCTGCTTCCCACCGTGGATAAGCACATGTGGGATGGAGAGGGAGAGCTGGGGGTGAGTGTGGGAATACAAATCAATCACCCGCCAGCCCCGAGCCCTGGAGGGACCGGCGCTCCCCCATCCCTGGCTGGGCCAGCTTCTCCCTGCTGGAGCTGCTGGAGCTGGATGGCTCCCCGGGAATGAGCCCTGACCATGCACAAGTCCCCGAGGTGACAGTGATGAGCCCCGAGGAGCCACCAGGGTGCAGCAGCCTGGATGGGGTGTCCCATGGGAACAGGGACTGTGCAAGGAGGGAAACCAGCCTGGATGGGGCCAGGGGACCCCTGTGCCACCACAGCAGTGGGAAAGCCGAGTGCTCCATACCCAGGGAAGGAGTTTGGGAGCCGTTCTTCTCTCACAATGTTTAAATTTCCTTACAGGGAACATGAAATTCCCTAAGGAAATAAACTGTCACCAAACTCTGGGACCACCTGCCTGAATCCCCAGGGATCCCTGGGATGAGTTTACAGAGCTTTCCATAAATACAGCACATGAGGCACAGCCTGGGGTCACGGCTGCTGGCCAGGAAGGAGTTTTGGCTCCCACATCCACATGTTCTGGGAATGTCACTGTCCTGCTTCATCCCCCTGGCTCGGAAAATCCAGGGCTGTGGGCAGAGGAGCTGGGCAATGCTGCATGGGTGATGCTGGAGGATCCCAACCCGGAGGTCAGGAGGGACCCTGAGGTCCAGGAGGTCCCCGAGCCCTGGACATCCTGGGGGTGAAGACAGGGATGCTCCTGCTCCGGACAGAGGCAGCCCTGTGGGATCCCATCACTGGCTCCCACTTTGTCCCTCTCCCAACACTCAAATATTTATGTCCAAAGTCGACATTAAAATGCTAAGGGAAGCTAAATAGAAATTAAATTGTGTATTTGGAGAGGAAACGAGTCCCGTAAGGTGAGTGCTGCTGGGCCCGGTGATTGATGGCCGTTTATTTATCTGCTACTGCCAAATCCTGCAGGAGCGGGAAGGGAGTGGGAGCCACCAGAGCCGAGCTCTGCGGGTGGAACAGCTCCGGGAATCGTGGCAGTGTCCGAGAGGGGAGCAAACAGCTCCAGGAACCCCCAGAGTGTCCGAGAGCAGAGCTGGGCAGCCCTGCCCGGCTGCAGGGACCTGCCTGTACCACACAAACCTTTGGAATCCAAGCATTTGGACCGACACAGGGCAGATCCCAGCTTCTCCCTGTCCCACTGACTCATGCCTCCATGGCTCTGGAATCACCCCTGAGCATCCAAGGAGAGGTTGAGAGGAGCAGAGGCCTTGCTGCCTTCTCTGCTCTTTTTTCTTTTATTTTCTTTTTCCTTTCCCTTTTCCCTCTCCTCTCCTCTCCTCTCCTCTCCTCTCCATCCCCCCCGAATCCCCTCCTTCCTGGCTCCCC
>VZRF01012833.1:1515853-1546947 GCA_013396875.1 Vireo altiloquus
TCCTCTCCTCTCCACCCCCCAGGAATCCCCTCCTTCCCCAGCCTTGGCTCCGTGTGTCCCTCGCCCCCTGTCCCCTGGCTGTGTCATTCCACAGGTGACATCCCTCTCTCCTTGCAGCCCTTTCCCTGCCTTTATCTGTGTTCCCTCTCCATTATTTCCATAATGGTGCCCAGGATCACTTGAGGAGGAAATAATTTCCTTTCCCTGGAGCTGAACCTTTCCTTTCACTTATTTATCTCTCCCCTTTACCGAAAGCCGTGCGCTGACGGATGCTGGATGCAACCGGACACCCGCAGCCGGCGCTGCCAATGCCTCCGTGGGTTCTGGCCATCCGGGAATGCGGGCGAGGTCATCCAGGGGCTCGTGCCTCCCTCATTCTCTCCCTCTTCAAATCCTGCTCTTCCCCGTTTTGCACTTCCTTGGAAGGAGACCAGTGACGCGGGATGTTTGTCACCCGAGGAAGTGTTGTCACTGCTTACCCGTTGCTAGGTGACAGTGACCTGCTGCTGGGGGCCGTGCGGGGCCAGGCGTGTCCCGGGAATGCCATCCCTTCTCTGGGAATGCCATCCCTCCTTCCATCCCACCGGGATGCCATCCCTCCTTCCCTTGTGGCCCGGAGCCTTCCCGAGGACTCTCAGGAGCTGTAGGTGAGCGCTTGGACCAGAGCTCAGTCCGGGCTCATCCCGCAGAGCCAGGGGGCTGCAGCCTCTTCCCGGGACAGGCAGGGGCTGTGAGGATCATTCCCTGTGCTCCAGCATCTCCGGAAATCTGTGATGGGGAGCCCAGTCCGGCCGCTGGCCCTCCCTCTCCCGGGACAGCGGAGCAGGGCAGGAAGTTCAGAGCAGGAACTGCCATGGACTTTTCCAATCAAGTGGACAGTTTGGGGTTGGTTTTGTTGTGGGATTTTTTTTCTTGTCTCCCTGGAAAAATGCTGATGTGTCAAAACAAAGGTTTTTTTAAGGAATGTGCTTGTTTCAGCTTAACTCTTTTCAGGAATTCCTGCTCAAAATTGAAAAAAAAAAGAGAGTGCTGCCATCTCATTGCATTCCATCCATCCTGTCCCATCGTATCCCATCCCATCCCGTCCCTGCCAGCTGCGTCCCCATGAGCTGCAGCCCCACAGGGCACAGAGCCAGTGGCAGTGCCCTCCTGGCCATTCCAGTGCCCCCCTGGCCTTGCTGACATCCCAGTTCCCTGGGCACGAGGCTGGGGGCAGGCTCGGGGCTGCTCTCTGCAGATGTGGTTTTGATTAGGAATTTTTTGGACTAAAAATGCGCAAGTAAAGCACAACCCAACCCCAGCGCCATCGCCCCCCGCTTCCTGTGAATGTTCCTGTTCTGATTAACCAACATTCCTCCGGAAAATCATCTCCTTCCCCAAAAACCCCAGGCAGGGCTGGCCAAGACTGCTCTCGCCACGGAGGAGGTTCCACATCCCAGAAGGTGGATGAAAGGTTTGGATGGAAGGTTTGGGTGTCAGCACGTGGCTCCCGGCCAGGAAATTCCAACCCCGTGGAATCTTGGACCCCCATGCTCGGAGGGCACAGTCCCAGCTCCAAGGGGCCTTGCTGGGAGTTCCTTCCAATGGGAATGTTCAGTGATATAGCTGTGGAATATCCAGTGGGAATATTCCCATTGCAGGGAACACCGCTGCCCTCACCCCGGTGCCCCCCAGCTCCGGGGGCTCCATGCCCAGTGGCTGTAGCCCCATCACAGGGAATCTCCAGCCTTTCTGACTCCACCTCGGAGCCTCCAATCCTATTTAATGAATGATCATTAACCGGGGACGTTTCAGATGAGGAAATTGTTTTAGGAACGAGCAATTAAGTCCTAATGCTCAGCTCACGTAACTCATTTCTAATTAAACTCGCTGTAAATTATAGCACCGCTATTTATTTTTAATGAGAAATAAAACTGGAAAGGAATTGCGGCCCTTCAAAAAACTGGACTGAGTGGGAGGGAGGAAAAGAGAGGATGAGCGGTGGAGGGGAAGGAGCAGAGAGCAGGGAGAGAGTTCAAAACAGGCAGAAAAGGGCTCTTAAAGCCCTCCCTGCCATTCCAGCAGCCATCTCCATTCCTGCCCGGTGCCTCAGGACCTCCTGGCAACAGCTATTTATATTCCTGACCTTTCCCAAAGGTGGGCAAAGCTCCGGAGTCTGGGCTCTCGAGGGCTTTGCCACTGGGAAGCGGCCTCGGCTCCCGCTCTCTCCAGATCCAGCTGTGTCGTGACAAGGAAAAATGGTGCCCATATGGAGACATTAATGATCCGAGGTTCAAAGGCAGCACGGGAGGATCGAGTGCTCTCCGAGCAGATTTTAATCACATCCATCATGGAACGGCTCTGGAAATGGCAGGAGAGGCAGGCGGGATGGGGAAGGATGGAGCTGGGGATGGACAGGGGTAACAGCAGCAGCTGGGTTTGGCTGGGCAAAGAAACGTTAGGATTGCTCAGGCCTCAGGACCTGGATTGTCCTGTCATGGAGTCAGGAGGTGCCAGGGATTGTCACCCCCCATGCCTTATGGGAATTCTCCTCAGGGAATGAAGGAGGAGAAGGGGAAGTTTCGGATTCTGAGTGTCCCAGCCGTGCTCCATGACCTCCCCTCAGCCTCCCGGAGCCCTGGGAGCACCCATACCCCCAGCACCCTGTGGAGCTACAAGCTATGCTAGGGGTGGCCCCATTCCCTCAGCCAGGAATGTCATGGTGGTTTGGGTGGGAAGAGACCTTAAAGCTCATCCCATCCCACCCCCTGCCATGGGCACAGACACCTTCTGCCAGCCCAGGGTGCTCCAAGCCCTGTCCAGCCTGGCCTTGGACATTTCCAGGGATGGGACAGCCAAAGCTTTTTTGGGCACGCTGTGCCAGGGCCTCCCCAGCTTCACAGGAAAGAATTCTTTCCCAATTTTCCATCTCATCCGGCTTTCTTTCAATTTAAAGCCATTAGGAGTTTGCTTCTAGTGGAAAACACTCTGGCTTGTGTCCAGTAATGATGGATTTAACCCCACAAAGTTGAGTTCAGGCTGAGCCCACTTGGAGATCCATAAAAGTTTAACATTTCCAGCAGTGTTTCCGCTCTCTCAGCACCGTCTGCGCTGGGATGGAGCCAGAGGAGCAGAGGAGGGACCCTGTCTCCATCTGCCCCCATAGCTGCAGCAGGGGCACATTGGGGTCACCCAGGGCTCCCACATCAGCTGGGCCCAGGTGAGCCCTGGGGGGGCTCAGGTGAGGTTGGGATGGGTCCATGGGAGTGATGCCATCCCATCCCATCCCTGCTCTCGTGCAAGGAAAGCAGGAGGAGAGATCCTGGTTGTCACCCCTGAGCTGGAGCTGGTGCTGCAGAGGGGAAGGAACAACAGCTGCTCACAATCCCAGAGCTCCCTGTTCCTTATCCCATACCCCACCATCCCATACCCCACCATCCCATACCCCACCATCCCATACCGCACCATCCCTTATCCCACCATCCCATACCCCACCATCCTATACCCCACCATCCCATATCCCACCATCCCATACCTCACCATCCCATATCCCACCATCCCATACCTCACCATCCCATATCCCACCATCCCATATCCCACCATCCCATATCCCACCATCCCATATCCCACCATCCCACATCCCACCATCCCACATCCCACCATCCCATATCCCACCATCCCATATCCCACCATCCCATACCTCACCATCCCATATCCCACCATCCCTTATCCCACCATCCCATATCCCACCATCCCATACCTCACCATCCCCTATCCCACCATCCCATATCCCACCATCCCATATCCCACTATCCCATATTCCACCATCCCATATCCCACTATCCCATATTCCACCATCCCCTATCCCACCATCCCCTATCCCACCATCCCATATCCCACCATCCCATATCCCACCATCCCATACCTCACCATCCCATATCCCACCATCCCTTATCCCACCATCCCATATCCCACCATCCCATACCTCACCATCCCCTATCCCACCATCCCATATCCCACCATCCCATATTCCACCATCCCATATCCCACCATCCCATATCCCACTATCCCACAGCTCCCATCCCACCCTGGGGCTGTGCCCAAGGCAGAGGTGAGAGTTGCCTCCCACAGTTCACCCCGTGTAGGACAGGGAGGCACCGAGGGCACACCAAGCACAGAGCCGGAGCATGGAGAAAACTCCACCTTCCCAGAAATGTTTCCGGGAGCTTTTCCTCTCGCTCTGGCTGTTCTGAGCAGCGAGCAGTGAGTGCTCCTCTCCGAAAGCTTCGCTAATGATTTTGGGCAGCTAAGCCAGGCCTGGATTTGGGATGTGGCTGTGCCATCCCAGCTGTCTGCATGCGGATTTAAACCTGATCCATCTGGAACAGCAGCAGCTCCAGTACTGCCTCCAGACTAAAGTCCTGATCATTCTTTCTTCCTGACAAAGCTGGCTGTGTCCAAAGGCTTCCGGGCACTGTGCTCCCTGTTCCCACTGGGATAGCTGCACGTGGGTGCTGACACCGCAAACTCTTCCCTCCAAGGACACGTTCTGGTCACACCAAGCTGTGACCAACATTTTGGCAGTGGCGGTGGCTGCATCTGGCCAGGACAGAGATGTGGGGACAGGGAGAGTGATGGGAATGTCTGTCCTGCCAGCTCCTGCCTTCCCCCTGTTTGGGGAGAGAAGAGAAATCCAGGACAGGGAATCATGGGATCACAGAATGGTTTGGGATGGAAGGGACCCTAAAGCCCATCCATGGGTAGGATCACCTTCCACAAACAAGGTTGCTCCAATCCTTCAACATTTCCAAGAATGATATCTGGGAAGGAAGGGAAATCCTGGGAAATCCTCTAGCCAGGTCAGGGTTGAACACAGGCCCCTTCAGAGGGACCCTGTGGAGCCTGTTCTCCATGGCACTGCAGGATCATCCGTGTCCTGGCAGAGCCCTGCAGAGCCCCGACATGGCCACTTTTAGGCAGGAGGGAAAGGAGCAAAGTGAGGGAGCTGTGTAGAGCTGCAGCCGGAGCAAACATTGGATCGTGTTCCCACAGCCCCTGGGGCAGGGGTGGCACCCTGGCGTGGCAGTGACTCGGGAAGGGCCGTTAGTGAGGGAATTGGGTTTCTGCGCTGCCATGGAGAAGCGCCCCGCGGAGCAGCCCCTGACCCACCAAAGCCCGGCCCAGCCGTGTAACCCGAGCCCAGGCCGAGGACAGCTCGCAGTTAATCACTTCCAATCCCGGCCTAAGGAAGTGGCAATTAAAGAGCTCATTAGTGACAAAAAGAGCTCCTGTGCTGCCCTGACACCTTCAGCTCCCGAGCTGCTCCAGCACCTGCCTGCGGAGCCAGGAGAGGCTTCAGAACCGGCTCTGTCAGTGGGATGCAGCATCCTTGCTGGAATGTGCACTCCTCCCCGGCACCGGCCACGCCATCCTGCAGGCTGAGGACAGCACAGCTCTGCCAGCAGCAGCCCCCCGGGGTGTTCCCACCTTTTCCTTCTGAACCCGTTCATCCTCTGGGCTGCACTTCCAAGGACGCTGCAGCTGGGATGCAGAGGAAAGGGAACACGTGGAGGCAGAGCCCTGGGACGGGATCCGGGAGCGCTGGGGGAGGAATTCCTCCCTGCAATGGATGAGAGTTTTAGACTCAGATCGTCGCAGGAGCTCCAACATCCACAGCTCCGGCTGCGGTTTGGAGCGGGGCCCTGAGGAGCTGCAGCATTAACACCCACAGCCCCTTCCCGCTTGGAATGCCTGCCCATCCGCACGGCTCCCTGCAAGGAGGCACAAGGGCCTTCCCAGCTGCAGGGAGCTGCCCCGGATAAACACCCGACAGCTGGAGCAGAGAGAAATGGAGCGGCTTCTCCAACTGCCAGCACGAGCCAATCCATCACGCTGGTCCTGGCACCTCTCCTCGGAAGGGAATCAAAGGGCTCCTTAGTGAGAAGGGATGGAATGACAGGTAGAAAGGCCAGAGGATAAATCCTGCTGCCTACTGGGACTGTTAAATATTAGGAGAGATTAGTGTCTGACAGGGGAGAGTAGGGCAGCAGCTCTGCTAAACAGCCAGAGAAATGCGTGGAATTCCGGCTCCTTTGTCAGTGGCAACTGCACAACACCCGGGGTGGAATAAAAGGAAGAAGAAAAAATACCTTTCCCTGATTTAGATTAAGGGAGGAGCCTGGGCAGGAGCCTGGACTTCACCCAGCCCTTCCCGGGGCAGCACAGGAAAGGGGGAGCTGGGAGGGGATGCATGGAGAGGGTTTGGGGCCGGAGCATCCTCTCCCAGTCCTGCTCCTGCACAGCCCCCGCCTCAGGCACAGCCCCTCCGCAGGGCACCTGGCTGGGAAGGTGGGACAAAGAGGGGAGAAGGGACGTGATGGACTCTCCATGGAAGTGCTCAAACACTTGTGGATGTGGCAGCTGGGGACATGGGTCAGTGGGGGCCTTGGCAGTGCTGGGGGAACAGTTGGACTTGGAGGGTTTTTCCAACCTAAACCGTGATTCCATGACTTTTTCCTTTCCCCATCTGGGCAGCAGAGCTGAGTGTAGGGAGGGGTGTGCTGGAGGAGGAGGGTCTGGCTGGGATCAGCAGGTCAATCCAGCTCAGGCAGATTATCCCAAATGATAGTTCCCATTTCCTTGCTAAGGCGTCCTAAAGCGCTTTGCTCTGCTCAGCAAAGGCTGTGATGGGGCTTAAAATATTAAAAAATTGGGCAATTTTCATAGTTTCCATGTCTGGCATGTCAGGGCTTATTAACTGGGAGAAAAGCCTCTGTGTCAGGGACAGGTGAGTGGGAGTGGGCGTGCAGGGCTGCCCAGGGATCCGTGGCTGGGCAGGGATGAGCTCCACGGGGAGCAGAGGGACTCCCACACGAGTGCAGAGTCCTGGGCTGAGGCAGGACACAGGCGAGAAGGGCTAGACTGTCAAATCCAGCCTCATCCTAAGATGAAATTCCGAAATTTGTCAGCCTCCCATCTTGAACCAGTTAAGTTTCCTCCCTCAATTACCCTGCTGGAAAGTTATTTTATAAACTCCCTCATCTGATGATTGGGAGAAACCTCCTTCAATTTTCAACTGACATTTATTCACGACAGGTTTCTACCAATTCATGCTTGTGCCAACAGTGTCCTTCCAGAGTTCCTTGCATTCCTGGGTGTTTCCTCTTCCATGTCTTTCCAGGCAGCAATCAGAACCATCTCAGCCTCTGAATTCTCTCTAGACTACACAAACACAACTCTTCCAGGACCACTTGTCCTGTCTGTGCCCACTAAACCACATTTGCTCCTCTATTTGGGAAAAAAAAGAAAAATCCACAGAGGATTTGTGTCAGCCTCAGGAAATTTCATCCCAGCTCTTTATTTTCAATAAAAAGTCCCAAGTCCGTTGGCCTAAATACTCTTTTCTATCCAGCAATCATGATATCCACTGTCCTTCCCAGGTATATCCAATGCAGGATGGAGCTGAGTAGATCAGCCAGAAGGCAGAACCTGGATCCAGTAAGATCACAGGGCTGAGCTGGAATTTAGCCCATCCACCCTGGAGTAACCAGGATCACCAGAAGGAAAACTCTCTTGGAAATGAGAATCCCCCTCTGCCCTGGAGCTGGGATGGGAGAGCTGGGAGTGTTCACCTGGAGAAGAAAAAGCTCCAGGGAGAACTCAGAGCCCCTTCCAGTGCCTAAAGGGGCTCCAGGAGAGCTGGAGAGGGACTTGGGACAAGGGATGGAGGGACAGGACACAGGGAATGGCTTCCCACTGCCAGAGGGCAGGGTGACATGGGATATCGGGGAAGGATTTTTCCCAAGGAGTGTGGTGAGGCTCTGGCACAGGCTGCCTCTGGATCCCTGGAAGTGTCCAAGGCCAGGTCAGTGTCCCTTCCCCGTCCATGAGCTGTCAGAACTGCTGGAAGTAGCAGGAAAGAGGCAGAAAGCCTGGCCCCATTCCAGCCCGGTGCCAGCAAGGATGTGCTTTGGGACTGGGAATTCTCAGTGCTTACAGAGCCCTTAGCAGGGCCATCCACGGACAAAGAGCAGCTTTTCCAAGCCTGGTTCGGCAGGCTGTGTCTCAGGGAGGGAGCAGGTACAGCAAACCTGCCAGCAGCAGCCCGAGTAGGGGCTCAGCACCGGGCTGGCAGTGCCCCATCCCTGCCTCTGGCATCGCCAACGTTATCTTTGGATGCAAAACCCGGGGAAAATTGAGTGCTTGAAAGAGGACGGGCTCTCCTGGGTCAAATTAGTCATTCCTCGTTAGAAAAGCCCCGCTGGTTTCTTTGTTTCTCTCGCTCTCCAGTGGACCCAGATAAATACATTTGTAATTCTCCGAGTCCCGCTGAATAGGAGACTGGCAAGGTGAGAATATTAAAGCTGCAGATTATCAAGTGCTTCCCAGGAACTGAGATTCCAGCAGAGGAATGATGGGGAGGAAGGCTGGGGGTGAGCTGCAGAGCGGGGAGAAGCTGGGGAAGAGAGTGGGGGAGGCAGGGGAAGGAGGAAGAGGAGGATGGAAGGGGAAACGCCACAGGAGGGAATGCTGGAGAAAACGGAGAGGGGAGAAGGCTCTGGAGGAGAGGAGAAGGGGGAGAGCCGGACTGCGGGGAGGTTTGGCAGCTGCTGAGTGTGCCGCATTTCAATATTTAATGACTCCAAAATACAGCCATTAACATGTCAGAGGCAGAGGGAAATGGCCCGGCTTTTCCACGAACCCCGATGGCTTTGAAGAACAAATGCCATGTAAAAAGGAGGCTTTCAGGGCATTTTGGCCGGGCCTGCGGCCTGCCCCCTCCCTTCAGGGCAGCGCTTCCTCCGGGAGCGCTGGGGGTTGCAGCCATTTGGTTTGGCTGGCACTGTCCATTTCATTTCCTCCCCAATCTCCCTCTCTCTGGGATCCTCCCGTTCACAACACAGCCCTGTGAAATCAGGAGCGTTCTGCTCTTTGCTCCCAACATCCCCCGGCAAACGGATTTGCATCAGGTGCAGACAGTGACAAACTTGGAGCTGTTTTTCCCAATTTCATCTGCTCCATTTCCCTCCTGCCGCGGTGATTTGCCTTGCTGCTCTCTCTGCCTTCTCTGCAGGTGTTCCTTGTTCTGTGCCTTCTCATCCTCTTCTCGCCCTGCCCGGGAGGCACAGAGGGAGAAGCAAAGAAAAAAGGTCAAGGGAAGGACTGAATGGTCCATCCCTGGAAGAGTTCCAGGCCAAGTTGGACTGGGCTTGGAGCCCCCTGGGATAGTGGAAGGTGGCCCTGCCTGTGGCAGGGGGTGGAATGGGATGGGGTTTAAGGTCTCTTCCAAGCCAAACCATTCCATGATTCCTGTGCTGGTCCTTGTCACCACTGCCTGTGGCACCACAGGGAAGGTGGAGGCAGTGCCACGTGCCAACTCCAGGGCCTCTTTCCATGCAAAATAAATGCAAAAATAAATGACAACCTGACAAGTGTAATAAGGGAGGAGGTGGCTGTGCCAACCCTGTGGACAAGGCTTAAGTCACTCCCATTTAGCTCATTAGGAAGCATCAGGCTGTGGAAGTTGAGTGTGGAAGTAGGAATGAAACAGCTCTGATTTGGATGGGGAAGTTGTTGGATCCCACAGACAATCTCCAGAAAATGCTGAGACAGGGACAAGGGCATCAGAAAAGAGCCCCTGTACCCTTGCATGGCACCAGACCCACGTCCTCCAGGTGCTGCTGATCCAGAGCCACGTTCCCGATGTGCTGGGAGCAGAGTCACTCCTGTCCCTAAGGCCTGCTGGCTCCAACCCCAATGTCCCAGGCGTTCTGCAGCTCCCCACAACTTGGGCTCAGCATCCCCCAGCCAGGACTCACCCAGAAAAACCCAACCACGGCAGAAATCCCGGCTCCAGGTGGGAGCAGGGAACGAGCCCCTCTCAGAGGGCAGAGGGAAGAGCT
Source organism: Vireo altiloquus (assembly GCA_013396875.1). Taxonomy (NCBI): domain Eukaryota; kingdom Metazoa; phylum Chordata; class Aves; order Passeriformes; family Vireonidae; genus Vireo; species Vireo altiloquus. The sequence goes on from VZRF01012833.1 coordinate 1,525,735, forward strand.
CCCACCTTCCTCTTCCCCATCTACAGCTTTGTATCCCCCCTGTGCTCAGCCGACATTTTCTGATCCAGCTGGAAGCCTTGGAACAACTTCCGAGGGTTGTTCTCACAGCATTCCTGCCCTGCTCAAACACGGCAGTGAAAGGAGACTTGGGAGAGAAACTTCCTGGCTGGAGAGCCCTTCACATTCTCATTGACCTCGAGGCTTCCAGAAAGCTGAGGGGTCTCTGAGGGAACCCAGCACTGGTCCCTGGCAGGCCGCAGATGGATGGATAATGGGATCTTTGCACCTCGGAGAGGATTTCATCACTCAGCCTTAGCCCAAATCCATATTCATCATCTATGGATTTCTTTTTAATGGATAAAATGTCTTCTTTTGAAAGAGCAGCCCCACTGCTGATGGCACAAACAGCTGTGCAGGGAAATCGCGTCAGAGCAAACCCAGGCAATCTCCCTCCCCGAGCTTCCAGGGAATCTAACAGCTTTTGACTTCCAAAATAACCCTGAACGCAAAGGAATTTCAAAGAGGAGACAGAAAACCTCCCCCGTCTGCTCAACCACATCAGCCGGGCAGCCTTCCCACGCCTCTTCCCAGCCTTCCTGCCCCTCTTCCACGGGTCAGGCTCAGGCACTTCACCACCATCCCTCTGGAGAAGGTGGGATGGATGCTCCTGTACCGGGCAGGGAGAGCTGCTCCTTTCCCAGAGCACTTGACTCCAAGTCAGCTTCCCAAGTTCACCGCAGAGCAGGAATTCCTGCATCCTCCTGCCACCATTCCCGGCGAGCCCTTATTGAGCTTGACATGTGTTGTTCTATTCCTGATGGATCCTGGCCACTGGAATATCCATCTGAAAATCAAATAAAATAGCCAAGCCCCCTGCGTGCTGCATATTTTATGGGCTGCTCCCTGACTTCCATTGTTTCCCATTGTTTAGACTATTAGTCAGAACAATTTGTCATCCTACCCCTGCTGCCTGCTGGGATTCTGGGACTCGGCATGTTCGGGAGTCAGAGCCTGTGCTCCTGCCACGCTGGGCTTCAGGACAGCCCAAACGCCTTCACACCGCGGGGTGGGGGCAGGGGATCTGCAGTGGGGCTCATTCCCTATCCCCAAAAACTTGCAGGCTGAGAAAAACAAGGGGTGGGGCCTCCGGGGCGGGAGGTGAGGGAGGCAGAGGCTGAGGGCTGCGGGCAGAGCTGGCTGTGGAGAGGCACTGCCGGAGCAGGGAGAGGGTTTTTCTGGGGCTGCCAAGCTCCCGGTGCTGCAGGAGCTCCTGTCAGCTCCGTTCTCACTCCCCTCTCGGGCTGGGAGCCCGGAGAGCAGCGGAGCCGGCAGAGCAGGAGGCAGCTCCGCCAGCGGCAGGCAGGAGCTCAGCCCAAGCAAAGGAGCTTCTGATCCCATTTCTGCTCCGATCCCTCCAGGAGCTCCTCGCATTATAAACACCTCCTCGGGACACGGCGATTGCTGTGGCTGCTGGGATTTTGCCTGCCCTGGCCGCTCCACGGTGGAGTGAGGAGTGGGAGGGCTGGCTCAGGCTCGGAGGGAGTAGCAGAGGGGAGCTGGAACCTGCAAATCAAGAGGATGAGTTGTCCCATCCTGCTCCAGTCCCCTCCTGAGGAGCCAAGGAGATGATTGCCACGCTTGCACTGCTCACCAGGGCAGCCAGTCCTCCTGCCAAAGGCCAGCTCTCCACTCGCAGCTGTCCCAGGACTGTCTCCAGCCTGGCCCCAACCCCGCGTGGCTGCCAGACCCTCTGACCTCCCACCTCTCCCTGTTCTCCTGGCCAGGCTGAGCAGCTGCTTTTCATCCAGGCACCAAAACCTCCTCACAGACTTTTCCTGCCCTTTATGACACTTATTGCTGCCTCAGCTCTGCCCATCACGGTGGCACCTGGCAGCCAGAGGTGTGTGACAGAACCTGTCACCTGCTGCCCCTGACCTTTGCCTGCCCACATGTCCTGGCGTGTCAAGCTGCTCTGGGAGTGCTCCCTCCATCCCTGGGAACCAGCTGGGGCTGCCCCATCCCGGGAAGTGTTCCAGGCAAGGTGGGACGGTGCTTGGAGCAACCTGGGGTAGTGGAAGGTGTCCCTGCCAATGGCAGGGGGTGGGACTGGATGGGCTTTGAAGTATCTTCCAGAACAAGCCATTCTGGGATTCTGTGTTTCTAGGGAAAGGCAGGGACAGCCTAGGCATTGCTCCGCAGACAAGTTAAGAAGGAAGAAGATCCTCCTGGTCGTGTTCTGTCCAAACTTCCATGACTTGCCGTGGGGCTCCTAGGCTTGGGAAGAGCCTGGGGAACTCCAGGTGACTGAAAAGTTGGGATTTTGACAAACTCCCAACACCTTGGAAGATGCCATAGAGCCAGTGAGGCTGTGAGGACCTGCCTTCATTCCCAAACATCCATCTTCCAAAAAAAACCTGCTGTCCAGATCAAGCCTACCCTCTCAGCAGCAGTGGCCTCCCGCCGTCACCCTTCCTTATCTCCAGGCTGTTCGTCAAACCCAAGGGCAGCATCCCTTGGAGCTCCATCTCGGAGCACACTGGAAATTCAGGCCTTGCCTGGGAGGGAGAGGAAATCCCCATAAAAGCCCTGAATGGAAACAGAAGTGCCTGTTATTAGGGGAAGAAAGAGAGGAGAAGAAAGGAAAGAAGGGAGGGAGGAACCTAGAACCTGCCTCTCCATCCAGTCACGGAGATGTGTCCCTACACAGCAGGAGCTGTTTGCCAGGTGGGACAGGGCCATGTGTCCATGGCCAGCTCCTCCCAAGGGGTGGCCACGCTCCAGCCAGGCTCCCACTCCTCCGGCTCAGCTCTCCTGTGGCAGGGAAGGGGTTAACTCCCAGCAGCTGCTCCCCAGATGCCGGTTCTGGAATTCACATTTGTGTAATAATAAACCTCGGGGAAAGCGCTGCTGCTGGGGGGTGGCTTTGTCCCCCCTCGCTCCCCGCTCGGAGCCAGCGTGCGGCTGCCAAGGGGCGGCTGGAGAGGGGTGGCAGCCCAGGTGCTGCGGGATCCTCCTGCCGGACTCCCAGCGAGATGAATTGGGGGCCGCCGGAGGAGCCGGCCTGCTTTCCACAGCACTGCCCATTTTCCCTGCCGCTCACCCCCACCGTGCTGGGACATCCCGCGGGACCCTGGGCGGGGCAGAGCCGAGCGAGTCCCCCCGAGCGGGGCAGGACTGGGGTGTAATTGGTTTCAGGAGAGAGGGGTGAGAAGAGATGGACATAAATTTCCTTGAGAGGCTTTCTCCCTAATGGCTCCCATCGCCCGGCAGGGCAGCACACCTGCTTCCAATAGCGGCTCCGGCTCCTGCCGCGGGGGCAGGAGAGGGGCTGTATTCCATCCCCTCTGCTGGCCACGGGCACCCCGCTCCAGCAGGGAGAGGGCTTTGCACGGGCTTCCAAAGGGATGGCTTTGAACCCCGTGCTTTCCCCTTCCCTGGGGCGTCCAGCTTTCCCCCATCCCAGCCCTGGGCATCTCAGATGAGCTCCTGCGCACCTGCACCGCCCAGCCCAGCACGGCTCATCCCATGAGGATGCTCCGGAGCTGCACAGCCGGATCCGAATAGGTCACAGACCTCGAGCGGAGGCGGGAAGAAGACTCCAAACGCTGCCGCCTCCAAAGCATCTCCGGCTTCACGGTCCCGGCTCTGACCCACCAAAGTCTCAGGAGTTACGTGGAGAGCTGGACAGGGATCAGAGGTTTGGCTGCGAGCGGGGGCAGCGGCAGGAAGAGTTCGGGGGGTCCGGATTGAGCCGATCTGTCGCTCCATTTGGAATGAAACCCTAAACCGGGTCAGCTTCCAGACGAGCGTTCCTGCTTTTTTCTGCTCCCGGTGCCGTGTTTCACCCGGCAGGACAGGAGGTGGCACAGAGGCACGAAAGCCTCTGCTGACCCGGGCTGGCTGTCTGCTGAGGGACACCCGCCAGAGCCAGGTCACAGAGGGGTCCCAGCCCAATCCCTGCCCACAGATCCTCCTCAAATCCTCTGAAACTGCATCCTCTCGGCGATGAGGAGGATGCAGGAAGGGGCAGGTGGATTTCACACCTTTCCCAAGGGCTTCCTTTGCCAGCAGCGTGTGGGGGGGTTCCTTTCCCCACTCAGGGTCCCCTGCAGGATGAATGTCAGCTGTGACATTCCTGCCGTGGCATCCCAGTGACTCGGGTGGATCCACTGCTCCGATCTCCAGCGTTCCGGAGCATGTCTGATCCCCCAGCACAGGTGGGGGTTGGTGTGACAGTGGGGGGACTCATCCCTCTCCTTCTCCCCGGGACAGCCTCACGTATTCCTGCTGTGTGGCAGCGCTCAGGCAGCACTGTCCCAGCCCACCCAGTGGAGAGAATGCTCGGGAAGCAGCTGGGAAGAGCGGTGGGAGTGGGAGAGCCTTTGAAACATGAAGAGCAGGAGCGGGGATACAACGCGGGGACAGCGGGGGCAGTTGCAATTTTGGTGCAGGCTCTCCAGGAGGGTGGCCATGGAAAACATCCTGCTTTCCTTCCCAAAGAGCTGCGAGGGATCAAAGATCCCTGTCTGTGGCCAGCTGGCACCTGCTTCCCTCTGGAAAAGCATCTTCCTGGCAAAAGCTAGAGATGACCCCAAGTCACAAAGGATGGGAAGTGCTCTCCTTGTGGGCAGCTTGTGCAGTTCCATGAGCTTTTTCAGAGAGGTTCTGTGCACCTGGAATCTCCAAGAGGGATTATTTCTAAACCCACCCCATCTGAGGGATTTCTGTGCATCCCTAGGAGTGTCCCTGGGAATTCCCCCCAGCCTGGCTGCAGCCAGCCCAGCAGCGTGGCTCTACCTGTGCATCCACCACTGGAGGGCTCCAGGAAAACACATGGAGCCAGGAAAGGGGCAGGAGGTAATCCAGGTAATCCATACCTGAATCCATGTCTGATCCTACACCAGAACCCACTCCTGAAGCTGTGCCTGAAGCCACACCTGAATCCCCACCCAAATCCCCACCTGATCCCACACCTGATCCCACACCTGGGTTGGTGCTGGCGCACACCTGGCCAGGAGCAGCTCTGGGGGGAAATGGCCTTCTTGGTGACCTCAGGGAGCTGCTGCCGCCTCTGACAGGTGAGGGGGTTTCTCCACCAGAAGAATAAAAAATTAAATCAAAGCAACCCCAGCATCCAAATTTATCTCCAAAGGCCTCGTTATGACCATTTTATTTGCTGGCTCCAGCCCAGGAGCTTGCTGGCCAAAGCTCCTTGATTTTTCCCTCCAGCGTGCCGGGGGGAGCAGCCTGGCCGTGGTCCCGAGCTCGGGATCCGAGGAGCCCGGCTTGCCTTTGGAAAGTGCCGTTAATTGACATGAGAAAATAATCCCAGGCTCTTTCTCTCTGGAGCAGGGAAGGTTCTCCTCACAGCACGGCTTGAAAAGGAGCGCGGCTTTTGGGGGACTGCAAATGCATCTGGCAAAATAATGTTCCCCGGGCCAAAATTCTTCCCTGGGGTGAAGCCATCTGCTTCCAAAGGCTCTGGAGATGCCTGTGGCCGCTGGTTTCACACTGGGTGTGCAGTGGCCCCAGCCCCTCAGCTCTGTGTCCCTTTCTGCTCCCCTTCCTGCTCCCACCACCACCCTCCCCCGTGTCCCTCAGGTGGGTGCATGACCCTGCTCCCTGTCTCTCATGCCACTCTACGGTGAGCATCCTTTGGGAACATTCCCAGGAAACATCCCAGCACATGGCAAGACCTCCATGGGAATCCACAGCCGAAAGCAGGAGAAAGGATCCAGCAGGGATTTGGGATGTGCTGAAAGACTGAGCCACAGGGCAACTTCTATGGATCTACAAGGGCTTGGAGTGACAGCATGCAGGGAACAGCTTTCCACTGCCAGAGGGTAGGGTTACATGGGATATTGGGAAGGAATTCTTCCCTGTGAGGGTAGTGAGGGATTGGGATGGAATTCCCAGAGAAGCTGTGGCTGCCCCATCCATGGAAGTGTCCCAGGCCAGGTTGGATGGGGCTTGGAGCAACTTGGGATAGTGGAAGGTGTCCCTGCCCATGGCAGGGGGTGGAATAGGATGAGTGCTAGGACCCATTCCAACCCAAACCATTCCAGGATTTTATGATTCCATTGTGGAAGCAGAACTGGATCAGGGAGCCCCTCCAGCACTGGAGAGAAGCACGGGGCTCTGCCATCATCTCTGGGAGCTGGGAATTTCCAGCAGCAGTAAAATTGGCTTTTCCATTTGTATAAACTCCCCTGAAGTGGTGCCAAAAGCAGAGCGGACGAGACAGGAATGGCAAATGGAGCAGAGGCCGGATTGATTATCGAGGATTCATTCCCTGAGGTTCCTGAGGTTTGCCAGAGACACAGCTCTCTTTGCACAGGGCTGGCATTTTAACACTCACAAAATCAGCTATTAATAGTTAATGGCCAATTTAATAATTAATCAGTGTTTAACAAACGCGGGTGGAGGAGCCGCCTGTCTGCCACCAAAGTGGAATAATAAAGAGGACAACTTTACAGTGACAGTGTCCAAGTGGGATTTTGGCTTTGTTTTTTTACTTTTTATTACTTTGAGGGTGGAGAGCCCCTGGCACAGGGTGCCCAGAGAGGTTGTGTGTTCCCCATCCCTGCAAGTGTCCAAGGCCAGGTTGGACAGGGCTCGGAGCAACCTGGGCTAGTGGAAGGTGTCCCTGCCCACGGCAGGGAGTGGCACTGGATGGGCTTTGAGGTCTTCGAATCCCCAACCATTCCAGTGACTCCCAGGCTGTGAGGTGACCATGTGTCCCTCTGCCCTGGCTCACCCCAGGCTGCTCTGGGACCTCTCCCGACCTTGTCAGGCTCTGCCAAAAGTGAGACACCTCCAGTTCCTCCAAGCCCCTGTCCCCAGGAGCACCAGAGCCAGAATGTGATCCCAACCCCTCACCTGTGCCGATCCCCCAGGATCCTCTATGACCACAAATGGACCCCGTGCAAAATTGCTCCAGATTTGTGTTAAACTGGCACTAATCATCCCCTAAATCCTGGTAATTGTGGGGCTGATGTGGGAGAAGCTGAGTCACTGCTCAGGGGCCACCGAGGGCCACCACCTGTGGGGACCCCAAAGGGCAGTGAGAGCCCAGGCTTTATTTGGAGCATCTGGAGCAGTGCAGACTGCCCATCCCAAATCCCAACTGTGTCTAGGTCACCACCCTGGGACTGACGGCTGAGGGGGTGGGCAGGGACCCCTGGCAGGTCCTGGCAGGGGCATGGCACCAGCGTCTCCACCACGGAGGGGCTGTGGCGGCTGTGAGCCAGCCCCGGGCATTTGTAAAATAAAGGCTGATTATTAACAGTACTTGAGATGTTCATGTTCCGTCTCCCTCGGGAGGCTCATTCCGTGCTGATTATCATATTTTTAAAATGTAATGAATTTATGGAGATAATTCAATCCCACTGACTAGGGATGTGCCTCACTCCTGCCACGAGGAAAGCTGCTGCGTGTGTGAAAATGGAAATTGCTGCGGCACTTTCCATGGCTTTCGCCTGTCCTCGCCTTCCAAAGGATCCCAAAATGCTTTGCAGGCTCTATCTGCTGGTGGGATCAACCAGAAACTCATCCCTCCCCAGGAACGTCCTCACCTCTGGGCTGCAACACAGAAACTCTTTAACTAGAAGCAGAAATGTAATCAGATTAATTAAGTAAGTACAATTCCGAGGCAAGAAAGTCAATTAAAGGAATCATAAGTCAATATGGAAATAGAAAGAGCGGGCTTTGAAGCAGGATTAGAGATAGCGAGGCTCGAGAGCGGCGCTCCTTCAAACGGCTCCAAGAGCGGCTTCTCCACGGTGTTCCAGCTGGGAGACGGCTCTGGAAGAGGCGCTGGGTGCCCATGGAGTTATGGATCCAAGAGTGCACCAAATGGGCACCAAATTTGTGCCAAATGTGTTCCAAATGTGCCCCAAGCACTAGCCAAGTGTGTGCCAGGTATGCACCAAACACGTATCAGACACCAGTTGTGCACCAAACATGCACCAAACATGCACCAAGTGTGCACCAAATACATATCAAACACGAACCAATTGTCACCAAACGTGTCCCAAGAGTGCTCCCAGTGCTCACCAAGAGTGCTCCAACCCCCACCTGCACACAAGGGATGGACGGAGAGTGTACCAAATGTGCACCAACTGCACACCAATTACACACCAGTTACACACCAATTGCACACCGGTTACACACCAATTACACACCAGTAACACAACAGTTACACACCAATTGCACACCAGTTGCACACCAGTTGCACACCAATTACACACCAGTTACACACCAGTTACACATCAGTTGCACACCAGTTACACACCAGTTGCACATCAGTTGTACACCAGTTACACACCAGTTACACACCAATTGCACATCAATTACACACCAGTTACACATCAGTTACACACCAGTTACACATCAGTTACACACCAGTTGCACATCAGCTGCACACCAAGCATGAGACAAGCATGTCCCAAGCGTGGTCCAAGTGCACCCCAAGCATGCCCCAGGTGTGCCCTAGGTGTGCCCCAGGTGTGCCCCAGTGCCCCTAAGCCCTCCCAGCCCTCTCCAGGCCATGTCCCCAGTGCCACTGGTGCTGAGGCCACCCAGGGGTGTCCGTGCTCCCTCCATGCCCCCACACAGCCCTGACACTAAACCAGTGCCCCAGGTGTGCCCCAGGTGTGCCCCAGGTGTGCCCCAGGTGTGCCCCAGTGCCCCCAAGCCCTCCCAGCCCCTCTCCAGGCCATGTCCCCAGTGCCACTGGTGCTGAGGCCACCCAGGGGTGTCTGTGCTCCCTCCGTGCCCCCACAGAGCCCTGACACTAAACCCCTCCATGCCCACACGTGTCCTGCCTGTGTCACCTCATGTGTGACCCACGGAGGAGCAGGGTCCCTTTGTTCCCTCACCTCCGTGGAGCCTCCTTGCTCCCCAGCTCTGGGCATCCTCTGCTTTTCCACCACATTTCCTTCCCCTCCTTCCTTTCTTTCTCCCGGCAAAACCTCCCCGCCACAGGCGTCTTCCTGCCCCCATAAATCTCCTGCCAGGGCTGAAATGGTGGCATTGAAGAAGGATCTTTTTTTGTGCAAATCTCAATAAATGCCACTGGAACAACATGGGAAATGATCCTGAAAATGCAGGAACAGAAAAGAGAGAAAGAAATGGCAGCCAAGGGGGAAAGAGAGGGAAACGCTGGGATTTGAGGCTGCCAAACAATGCATTTAAATAATTCAATTTGCAAAAGCAGGGAAGAAAAGGAAGAGAAGAGAAAAGGGGAGGAAAAAACCCAACTTGTGTAGCAAGCCCATAAATAACCTCGGAGAACGGGAGGCTGGGAATGCAGGATGGGATGTGCCTTCTTCTCTTTGCATGAGTCTCCATAAAAATGCCAGGAAAAAATACATATTTTGATAGATTCATCTGTAATTTCACTCTTGATTCCTGAAATCCTCCCAGAGCCGCAGCCATGTTGCCTTCCCAGCCCGAGCTCTTGGATCTCTCTCCTCCTCAGATGCTCCCTGCAAGGCTTTAGGGAGAACTGGAGGCTGAGGACAACTGGAGTGCTTCCATTCCATGGGCAGGTCCCTCTGGAGTGACTGGGGCTAGAGCCTCATTATCCAGTGGTCCCCAGCCTCCTGGAATAAGTGGAAATTTGTGGAAGTTGGGACATCCTTAGAGAGCTGCAGCTCCAGCAGGCTGGGGGCACGGCTCCGAGGTGTGTGGGAATCTCATCCCCCTCAGAACAAAGGCTTACCCCAGGACTGACAGACTTTTGGCTCCCTGTTCTTGCCCTGTGGTGATGGTGACTGAGCTGGGGGCGTCTCTGGGAATAAGGAGCTTGGATTTGCCAATGCCTCCAGGAAAAAACCTGTCCCTCCTGCCAGGACCTGGCTATAAATCCCTTTTTATATCAAAAGTGTTGGGAAAAATGGATCAAAATGTTGGTCCCTCATCACCCTTTCCTGATGAGGGCAGACCTGGTCCTGCACCAGCCGAATCCTCTGGGAAGGAAAACAAAGATCATGGAATCCCTCAAGCTGGGAGAGATCCACAGGGATCATGCAGGCCAACCCCTGGCCCTGCCCACGACACCCCAACAATCCTACCCTGTGCCTGGGAGTGTTGTCCAAACACTCCAGCAGCTCCGGCAGCCTTGGGATCATGGTATTCCCTGGGGTCCTGGATGGCAAAGTGGAAAACCAGGCAGGAGCATCCCAAAATGGGGTGAGGAGCTGGAGAGGGGTGTGTTGGACCAACATTGCCAGGGATTGATCCATCCTAAAGCCAGTGGACACCTGGACACCCTTTGGGCACCTGTGGTTGCCTGCTCTGCTTCCTGCTCCTGCTCTGCTCCAGAGCCACCCATGTCCTCCTCAGAGCAGCAACCCTCAGCTTGCAGCCCAGGGGCCACAGGGGTGGCTGGGGCATCCTGGGTGCCCCAGACCAGCCAGGAGGGAGGGGGATCCCCTGGTGAGGGGTCCTGGGGGGAACAGGCGGCGGCTGCCAGGAGGAGGCCGGGGGGAACAAGCCGTGCCCAGCCTCCTGCAGAGCATTCCCTGAAGAGACCAAAAGGCTTTGAAACTTGGAAAAGCCACATTTGATGGGAATGCAGAGAGAGGCCTCCCTTTCAAAGGAGAGAACTCAAAGCAAGCAGGGAACAGAAGAGGAATGAGCTGCTCCCGCTGCCCGCCGCGGCTCCAAGGGCGCAGCCCTGCTCCCGCACTTGGATTCAATTAAATCCAGGACTTGCAGAGCTGTGGAAAACTCTGCCAAAGCCCCTGCACAATGCTGGGATGTCCCCTGTGCCTGTGGAGGCTGCCGGTCCCCACACCCTGAGCGCCTCAGTCACCCTGATCCCTCTCTCCAGTGCCTCACACCCCACCCGGGCTCTGGAGAAGCACAGAACAGCTCCGTGGGAGTGGTTTCAGGTGAGGAGCACGAAGGTGACACCTGGACAGCCACTTCCTGTCCCCGAGTACTCTGTCACACTGAGCCTCAGCCCAGCACATCACACACGAAATTCCCAGAGCCCTTTAAATAGGTGACACTGGGCCATGGATTTGAGAAACACTAGAGTGGGAGGGAATGTTTAATTATCTGGTTAACGACGCTGGGAATCTTGTTTTGCAGAGGAGGGCAGGGTTGGTACCTCCTCCCTGCGGCCACTCCAGCCCTGCACTGGTCTGTGTTAATCACGGGATTCTGGGTCTGCTTTCGCTCCCATTCCCACCCCGATGGATCCTTCACCATGTCCCTGGGAGCTCAGGGATGTGTGTGGGTCTCTCGGGTCCCTGAGAGCCAAACCTGCATCCCACAGGTCTCCGAGAGCCAAACCTGTATCCCTTGGGTGTCCAGGAGCTGAAGGTGTGTTCCGTGGATCCCTGGGAGCTGAACACAGCCTGACTGTGGCAGGGTCTCCCCCTGAGCACAGGCTGGGCTCAGACACGGGGTTCCAGGGGCTGAGGAGAGCCTATTCCTGGAGAGGACCAAGTGCCATTTCCCAGTCTGTTCCTGGCTGGAGTGGGTCTGAAAAGTCCTTTCTGGAAGTTGATGGGTAGGGTAGAGGGATTAACCCACAAACAGCTGTAGCGCCTTCATCCTAAAATACTCCCTGAAAGGGGATCCTGGTCCTATGGCTGAGCTCGGCACAGATCTTCAAATTTACTGTTCTTTTTTAAAGCGTCTGTGCTGGGAAATGCCACTTGGCTCTGCTGAGGGGACACAACAACCTGATTTAGGTCCCCACTGCTGGGCAGAGAAGGGGCCCTGCCCATCCCGTGATCCCTGCTGGCCACAGGTGCAGCTCAGATGGGTTTGTGGCATCGATCCCAAGTGCAGCCAGAACTGTGAGGGGAGAGAGGGGCTGAGGTGGAGCGTGGGACCTCCCCGTGCTCAGAGGGGCTCTGGATGGGGCAGAGCCATGTTCCCACCATGGGGATTGGGCAGCATTCCCAGCACATCCCAGTGGTCACCTTTCAAAGCCCTTCCACACCAGTGCTTGCTGTGGGGTCAGAGTCCTGACTGGTCTCCCCCAACACAGCCCAGTGACCCCACAGCTGGGTTTGGGGGCTGCCAGGCACCTTTCTCCTAAAGAAGAAAGGTCCCAGCAGCCGGGACTCAGACCCCAGCCCCAGAGACCTCAGGGCACATTCCTGGCTCCAGGAGGTTTTCACAGCAATGGAAGTGAAGGGAAAGCGATCATCCCTGTCCCACTGTTCCACCAAACCCAGATCAGCCTGTGCCACCACAGCCTGTCGTCTAAAGGCACAGCCTGGAGTTTGGTGTCCAGGTAGTCTGGAGTGAGTCTGGAGTCAGATTTCAGCACACATTTGCTGGGTTCCAAATACTAATTCCTGTCTTTTCTTCCCTCCCTATTTCCTCCCAGAATACTCAGGCTCTGGAGCAGGTCCCTGTCACTGAAGTGGGAGGTGTGGAAGGCAGAGTGAGCAACTGGCGTCCTGCAGGAAGGTCCTTCCCCACAGCCACCCCAGAGGATCAGCAGGGAGAAGAAAACAGAAACATCCGTGTTTTCAGACATCTGTGCTTTCCGTGCACTTTCTTCACGCTCAGCAGAGTGAAGCCTGGGCTCACTTTTCTTCCAAACCCCTCCAACACTTCGATTTCAGGGTTAATTACTGCTTTTCCTTCAGCAGCAGCGTTAATAAGGTTCCTCGTGGGGAATGTTACAGCCCTGCCCTCCTGGGAGCATCTCTGGAATATCAAACCCCGATGGTTGGTCTGGGTTGGTGTGACCTCAGCCTGCAGCTCTGGCTCCGGGGCAGCCTGGGAGCAGACGGGAATGCCATGGGGAGGCTGGGCCGGGCCAGGCTGGATGGGACACAACTCCAGTTCTCCCAGGGCATCTGGCCTGCAGTTGGCAGACACAGCATTCAGCAACTTTCCTGGAGCTGAGGAAAGAAAAACGACGGAGTAAAAAATAGTCCTGATCCCCCGGGAGTCTCGTTCATTAAAAGACAACGTGGTTTATGGCTCACACGTCCTTCCCTCGCTGCTCTCCCCCGAGCAGGACTCAGCCAGACAATAACGGAGGCTCCAGGAACCCTCCAAAGCATCTCTGGAGCCATAACTCAGCCTCTGTCAGCAGCTCCGTCAGTCCCACCCCGGGACCACCCCAAGTGCGGGATCCCCCCACCCTCCCCTCGCTGCTGACCCTGTCCCACCTCAGCCATGGGGAATATGAGCTCACTGATTAGAAATCAATGGGATTTCAGCTCACACCTGAGCCTGCTGCACGGGAAGCTGCTCCCTACCCTGCGTGGCCTCTCCGTGCCCGCTCAGCAGATTCCAGCAGCTCCGGCACGTGGAGCTGCTGAGGAGGTGGCCCTGAGGAGAATTCCCACTTGGGAAAGGAAAGCCCCCAGCCCCCAGGGATGGCATCTTTCCAAGTTTCCACCGTGGGTCATGACCTGCTGAGCCCCAGAGTCCCCCATGCTGCAGGGATGGGCTGCTCCATCCTCAGGGACTTTTCAGGAACGGGGAAAATGGGCAGGTCCAGGGAAGAAGAGCTCTGTCATGGAGTACAAAGGTACAGGGTGCTGTTGGCAGTCCAGAAGGTGGGAATGCACAGCCTGGTGTGGGTGACAACAACCACCAGCTCAGCACCGTCACCCTGCTCTGCTCTCTTCACAGAGGCTCCTCCAATCCCCAGCGATGCTGTTGGAAGAAGCACAGAGCAGATCTGTCCTCTCCAAACCACTCCTCTCCTCTTGGCACACAGGAAACTAACCCATTACAACCCCACTGTTATTGCTGAGCTCTGGAAAGACCAAAATCATTCTGTACTCACTTCATGCACCTTTGGTCATCGCCAGCCTTCTCCAGCCCTCTCCATCCTGCAGCTTAGGGGCCAAGCTGGAACATCCAGGCTAAACCCAGACCCTCCACAGGGTTTTTTCCACCTCTGCATGGAACAAGAAGGCTCCCAACAGCCCATTCCCACCTCTCAGCTCCAATCTTTCAGCACCATCTTCATGTTTCCTGCTCAGAGGTGGCACCTGCCCTGCGGATCCAGCATGGGAAGAGTGCCTGATCCTGGACTCCCTCCAGTCCGACTGGATTTGTATTCCAGGCTAACAATGTGCCAATTGCCTCTCCAACATGTCCTCAGAGCTTTCCCAGCTGGCCAGTTGGTTCCTGTGGCCTGGTTGCAGGAACGCTCTGGAGCTGCTGCAAACCCTTCCTTAAATATGTTTCGAATGTTTCCTTTGCATCTCACTCGCGTCCCACAGCCGGGCTGGGAAATCTAAAATACATCTGAAAACCCGAGCTGTGATCATTACTGAACATTTGAGAGCATCGCTGGGGGATTGAATCCATATTTCTGTATGGAAACAGAGGCTGGATGCCCAGCACGACGCTGCACCACACACATGGAGAGCTGCTCACCAAGGACGTGTCCTGCTCTCATCCCACTTGGAGCACCAGTTTGTGTTTCTGCTGCTCTTCCCCTCAGGAGGATCCCAAAGCACTTTTTTCCCAGCATGTGCAGCCACTGCTTCCCCACAGAAATGCAGACTTCTGCTCCCAGACTTGGCGGCTCCACCAGTGGCTCAGAGAGAGAAAGGAGAGTGGGAGAAGTTTCTGGAATCAGCCCCACTCAGCCACATCCATCGGCTCAGTTCCCAGCCATCCTAAAGCCTTTCTTTCAGGTACTGGAAGGCTTCTGGAAGGTTCTCCACTTAAACACCCAGGTGCTGGGCTTATGAATTTATCCTGTGTCTTCCCAGAGCTTGCTCCAAAAGGTGCTCCCATTATTTTGTGTCAAAGGGAAGAGCCTTAGAGTCTTCAGGGTGTCCCTCTGGGATCACCTCTGGCTCCTGGTGACCTCACTGTCCTTCCTGACTCTGCTTCCCTCTCATTGTTGCTCAAGAAGCTGATTTAGTCTGGTTTGTCCAGGCTGGTGAAGGGAAGAATCCAGGGAGAACTTAGAGCTCCTTCCAGTGCCTGAAGGTGCTCCAAAAGAACTGGAGAGGGACTTTGGGAAAGGGATGGAGGAACAGGACACAGGGAATGGCTTCCCACTGCCAGAGGGCAGGGATAGATGGAATACTGGGAGGAAATTCTTCCCTATGAGGGTGGTGAGGAGCTGGGATAGAATTCCTAGAGCAGCTGTGACTGCCCCATCCCTGGAGTGTTGGGACAGGTTGAATGGGGCTTGAAGCAACCTGGGATAGGGGAAGGTATCTCTGCCCATGGTAGGGGGTGGGACTGAATGAACTTGAAGCTCCCTTCCAACCCAACCCATCCTGGGATTCTATAATTCTATGGAACATGCACTTGAGGGGACCCTCGGAGCGTTCACCCTCTGCTTTGCTGGGTTTGCTGGTTCCATCCCACCCCCGCACCAGCAAACAAGTCCTGGAGCCTTCCCACAGCCAGCCCCAATTCCCCACGGGATTAGTGCACATATTTAACACTGCAGATAATCATAAATACAGGGAGAACCTGCATTAGTTCCACCCAGGGCCCTGCAAGCCCCCGGAATTAGGGAGTTAATGCCAGACTGGAGTGTGCCACTATTATTTCCCCATTCTCCAAATCCTCTCTCTCTGATGGATGCACTCCAGGGAATCGCTGGAGTGTCTCTGCAAGACACTTCCGTGGTAATTTGACTGTGAGGATTTTGCTTCTGTACTCCCAAGCAATCGAAGCAGAATCAGCACTTCCCTTGATCCTGGGAATATTTGATATTAGAGCTGCTCCAGCACCACATGACCTTTGTGTTTTACAGTCCCTGAGGTGGAGATCCCAGACCCCGTCACCTGAGGACATCACCAACAGCAGGATGCTGGGGTCTGTCCCCAGAGTCCCTTCACACACCGAGAATCCAAACTCCAGGGAATTAAAACAAGGTACAGAGCCAGAGTCGGTGGCTGGGAGCTCATCCTGGCTTTTCTCTGAGCAGGAATATGGATTCACAGAATCCCAGGATGGTTTGGGTGGGAAGGGATCTATAAAACCAGCCCTACCCCCTTCCATGGGCAGGACACCTTCCACTATCCCAGGTTGCTCCAAGCCCTGTCCAGCCTGGCCTTGGACACTTGCAGGGATCCAGGGGCAGCCACAGCTTCTCTGGGCACCCTGTGCCAGGGCCTCAGCACCCTCACAGTCAGGAATTCCTTCCTAATATCCCACTCAACCCTGCTCTCTGACAGTGGGAAGCCACTACCTGTGTCCTGTCACTCCATCCCCTGTCCACAGTCTCTCTTGGACCCCTCTGGGTACTGGAAGAGGCTCCAGTTTCCCCCTGGATGCTTCTCTTCTCCAGTCTGGACATTCCCATCTCTCCACTCTCATGTGGTGACCCAACAGGTCCATTCTCAGTTGGTACTTTGGTGGTTCCCTACAGAGCACTGGTTTGGGGGTGGGAATCCAAACCTACCTCCCCATTTCTCCATTTTCCCTTTCCTGGGACAGAAACAAATTTGTTCCATAAAGAAGCTGTGGGAAGACAAGGAGGGAGCTCACAAATCCCACATTTCCCTGTGTGAGGACTGTGCTGGGAGCCCAGGACTCCCTGGAGTCCTCTAAGGTTAATAAATTGGCTTTTCTCACAAAGGCAAGATTATCCTTTGGGATTTATCCCCACAGGGTTTTGAAGCAGCACAGCTACAGACAGGCTCCAATAGGTGCTAGAAGTCCATCCTGGGCTGGAAAATGTTCCAGCCTGGCTGTTCCCTCTGCCAAGGAAGCCTTGGATCAGAAGGTGAGAGAGCAAATCTCATCCTATCCTGCCGGACTCCTCACCTGTGTATCTCCAAACTGGCGGAACTGGGGGTGGGAAAAGGGGACAAGTGCCCTGACCCAGCAGAAGCATTTTCTTGGTTTTTAATCCTGGAGAAAGAAAAAACCAAGGCATGACACATGGAATTGTCCCTCAGCACATCAGAGCTGGATCCCAGCCACCCAGCAGGTGACAAAGAGAGACCACGTCCTCTGGTGTGGCATTGTCCTTATTCCCCAGGGCTCCCAGCCCCAAATACAGGGTGGAACTGGGGCAGCACAGCACAGCCCCCCATTCCCAGTCCTGCCTGGCAGATCCAGCCTGGCAGGTGCAGGAGGAGCAGCAGCTTCAGTGCTATTTCAGTCCAAGCGAGAGCTGCAAAATCCATGGAAAATAGAAATCCTTGACAGCCAGAAACAAACCTCGCCTTTCCCAAGCTGTTTGAAACCCGGGGTTGATGCCTGGGGCTGGTCCCATCACTCAGCCCTTTCCACAGCCCTCGGACAGCCGGACCCTGGAGCAGCCCCGCTGTGCTGGGCACTCCCTGCCCATTCCAGGCACAGGCAGCAGTGGCACTGAGTGGCATTGAGTCCCAGGCTGTCGGAGCCGATCTCCAAAGCTGTCAGGGAATCTGAGAAATCCAAGTGTAAAATCAGCAGGTTTTGTGGGACAGCGGGCACAGACTGCCCATATGTTCCCCACACACATCACCAGTCAGCTGGGAAATGCTCACAGCTCCCAGCCTCTCATTTTGCCATTTTTCCCGGTTGGATTTGTCAGGGAGATGTCGCTGCCAGCCCCAGACCTCAGGAAAGGCTCGGCTCCGTGTGTCCCAGATGGACTTTCCTCCCGGCTGGGCTTTGATCAAGGCAAGGAAGCAGCAGGGAGTGGTTATTGCCTCAAAATGTGGCTGTGGAAGAGTTTGGAAGCATTTGTCATGGTGAGCTCCCAGCAGTTGCACTCCCACCTCCCTCCTCCCATGGGTTTCTGCCCTGGGGGGCACAGCAGGGACCAGCTGCACCCCAAAAGTGCTGCAGGGGCACAGCTCGGGTCCTGGCTTCACTCCAGGAGGGAGATCATGATCCATTCCCAAGCCATTCCTTCCCCCAATCAAAGCCCCACCAGCGCTCTCAGGTCTCTGTTTCCCATCAGATGTGGGGTGCAGGGATCCAATGAGGTTTGGGGTGCAGGGATCCACTGGGGTTTGGGGTGCAGGGATCCACTGGCATTTGGAGTGCAGGAATCCAGTGAGGTTTGGGGTACAGGGATCCACTGAGGTTTGGGGCACAGGGATCCACTGGGGTTTGGGATGAAGGAGGATGGGGGGAACTGAGGCACTGGCATTGGGAACCAGCCACGCTTCCAGCACTTCTGGGAAGCACAGATTCCTAGTAACACTTTTTTAGGTTTATTCCTCTCTCATCCCTGCGAGGGAGGAAGGACAATGAAAGGATGAGAGGCAGGAGTTTGCCACAAAAAAAGACATTAAAAACACAGATATTCTCCAGTGTTCCTCTGTTCAGGGGGAGCTGAACCAACCTGACTCCTTTTCACTCTGCTCATCCTTCCATCAGGGGCTGGAGAGGACGGAATTGTTCAGCCCAGTGTTTTTACCTCCGGAATTTCTCATCTGTGTCACCGGCCTGGCTTTGTCTGTGGGCTCTGAATTAAGGGTGTCCAGGAAAACCCTGTTAATCCCAAAAGCTGGAGGGAAAGCTCATCCCTCCCTGATGAATCCACCCGGAGGCAACTCTGTTGGTACCTGGTAGTCAGAAAAGCCAAAAGGAATGGAAAAATATGGGGATCTAAACCTTGGCACTTGGGTTCAGACCAGTTCCTGTGATTTGGGAGGAGTTCTTGGAGGAGCTGCTTGGATTTGTTGGCTGAACCAAGGGCATGGCATGAGGAGCAGCAGAGCCGGGGAGCTGAGCCCAGCTTTGCGAGGGAGAATTAATTCCTGGATCACCAGAAAGCTGGCTTTAACATTCCCAGGGGCCAGAGCGGAGGCTGGAGCGGGTTATTTATAAATCCCTTCCAAGGAGAGCCTTGCCCAGCTGCTGCCAGTCATGTCCTGGCAGTGAGGACACCAGCCCCTGTGGCACAAGGGTAGCCCCGGGCTGGCACCCTGATTGCTCCGCAGGGGAGCCGTCCCTCATCCTGGAAGGATGCCCAGGGATTTGGGATGCAGCCACCCCTCTCCATGGATCCAGGCTGGCTGCTGGCGGGAGCTCTGCTCGGCCGGGCAGCGCTGGCACCGCCGGCTCCGAGCTGGCACCTGCTGAAGGCCGCGGAGAGCCGGTGCCTTTGAAATGGAATGAACGGAAAATCAGCCGGAACCTGGAGTCTCCACAGGGGAATGCGGCCAGGAAAACAACAAAACCAAGGGAGAGATGAGAGTGAAAAAGGCTCCAACAGCTTAATTTGCAGTTGTGACACCGCTCTGTGTTTCGGGAAAGCTGGAGCAGAGCAGAGCCTCCAGTTCTGCCGTGCAGGTCGAGGAAAATTTCAGGGCACATCTCAAAGGGAGAAAAACAATTTAAGGGATGAAATAACTAGAAAGAGTGAGACAGAGAAAATAAAATCCTGAGAGTGAACCCAAGAGCTTTGGATTTATTGGGCTGATAATGGCTCCAAATTCCTCTGACTTTTTCCAGGGATGTGGCAGCCCAATGCTGAGGTTATGTGGCCCATGCCATGTGTCTCATGCCATGCCATGCCATGCCATGCCATGCCATGCCATCATGTATTCCCTGATGTGCCACCTGTCCTGTCTGTGCCACGTGTCCTGTCTGTGCCACGTGTCCCATGCTGTGCCACGTGTCCTGTGCCATGCCATGTGTTCCATGCCACACCATATGTCCCATGCCATGTGTCCCATGCCATGACCTGTGTACTATGCTGAGCGTGCTTGTCCCTTGCCATGCCGCCTGTCCCTTGCATGCCACATGTCCTGTGCCACGCCATGTGTCCCATGCTGTGCCGTGTGTCCTGTGCTGAGGGTGAGTGTCCTGTGCCATGTGTCCCATGATGTGCCATGTGCTCCACACCATGCCATGTGTCCCCTGCCATGTGCTCCATGCCATGCCATGTGTCATGTGCCATGTGCTCCACACCATGCCATGTGTCCCGTGCTGTGCCATGACCTCCTGCTCCTCCTGCTCCTTCCCATCTCTCACCCCCGAGCAGGTTCAGCTCCACCCCATCCCCACTCCACCTCAGAGCCCCAGGCAGCTGGGCAGAGCTGGGCAAGCAGGCAGGAGGCAGGAAATCCCCTCGGTGCTGTGCAGAGGACTGGGCACAGATGACACACATGCCCCCACTGCCCAGTGCCACCCTGTTCCCCAAAGGTGACCACAATTCCTCACCTACAGCCGCCGGCACTGTTGAGTCCCCCTATTCTCATCTCCACTGCCACATTCCAGCTCACTAATTTCCATCCACAGGCTCTGGAGGGACCTGAGGAACTTGGGGATGATTTGTCTTCCTGGTTTTCAAGTCTGAGCTTGTGTGAGATGAACCACGCGCAGCCCCTGGTCCCCCCACGCTGACCCCACTGCTTTGGGCCCTGATTCCCAAAGAATGTTCCCAATTTGTCACTGGCCCCTGTCATCCTCCAGCCGGGATCCACTTGAAGGGACAGGAAGCAGAGCCAAAGCAAACATGGTGCATGGGATCTAGCCCAGGAATGCCAGACCAGCCCCCACAGCCCTGTGCCGAGCCCATCCATCCTGCCTGACGTGGCAGCTCCAAGGCAGCCTGGGGAGACAAATACCCCAGGAAATACACCCCAAAATTAATTCTTCCATGTTGCCACCTCCAGAATTAATGAGATCACTTCTTTGGCTCTGATTGGGCAAACGGAAATGCTCTTTTCCGCAGGGAGCTGGGCTCTGGTAAGGAGTCATTAATCAGTGGGAGTGGGAAGTGCCGGAGCCATGGGGGTGCCACCAGGACATGTTCTGGCACTCCTGGAATTGGGACACCCCAAGTGTTGGTGGCTACCAGCCCACCCCACAACCCCATTGGGTTATGACCTCATCCAGGAAGGAGATCATGGATGAGGAGTAGATGGAACCCCAGATTGGAACAGGCCTTGGAGACCCTGGGAAAGGGCTGGAATGGGAGGAGCAGGAAGGTGCTGGCAGCAGCCACAGGCTGATCCCTCCTCACAGGGATCCCAGGGATAATCTCCTTCCTACCTCATTTCTTAGTCTAAAGCAGGGATGGATTTGCATCCTGGCACTGGCATCATTAGGACATTCTAATTTATATTTTGTTGAGAGGTATCTGTGGAGAGCCCATGGGAGGGCTGGAATGCTGCTGAGCCCCCTGGATCTGTCATTTCTCTCTCCCATCACCTGGCAATTGCGGGCACCTTGGGAGCCGTACACGATCTTTGTGCCCACCACCCTACCATCCCACCGCCCTGCCATCCCACCATCCCACCATCCCACCATCCCACCATCCTACCATCCCACCATCCCACCATCCCACCATCC
>VZRF01012833.1:1546984-1589060 GCA_013396875.1 Vireo altiloquus
ACCATCCCACCACCCTACCATCCCACCATCCCACCACCCTCTCCTCCCACACCACCACCTGTCCTCCACCTGCATCACCCCTCTACCCACCAGCCCATCTCAGACTCCCCCAAACCCAATCTCATTCTCACCAGGACCCCCTCAGCCCTTGCCCTCCCCTGAGCCAGGAGCTTTAACTGCATCCTGAATTCCCATCTGGAGCCGATCAGCTCTGGCTGTCTCAGGATGTTGCTGATGGAAACTCCAATGTTTGATTTCCAGGGGTTTCTGTCACTTCCCACCAGGAGATGTGATAACCGGGGGGTGACCCCCCTGCCACTCCACAGGAGCAGCTCTCCCAGGACATCTGGGATGCTCAGAGATTCCCAAGTGAGCCTTCCAAGTCCTTGTCATTGGGGCTGCAGCGTTAATCCGGCTCCTAAAGCCTTTGGGATGTGGAACGTCACAATCTTGACCCCCAGCGCCCCTCGTGCTCCCTCCTCCCCCAGCCTGGGGCTCATCCTCACTTTTTTGGGTGTACACACAGCCCTGAAGGATCCTGAAGGATCCCAGAGATTCAAAGGCACCATTCTGGGAGTCAAACATAAATTCTGCTTTTATTAAGCAGAGTAAATGTCACGGGTGAAACAAAGCAGAAGAGGATGGAGAGAAGAGGAGGATTTAATGGATTTCATTCCAGCTTCCCTTTCCTCTCATTCCTACTCCTGCCTCTGTCTCCCTGCAGTTGTTTATTGAAAAGTCCAGTAGGGAGAGCTCAGCTTGTGCCTGCTTTCCACAGGAATTTTCTGCACCATTGCCATGAAGAACAGCAGAGAATCCCATCCCAGTCATGGAATTCGGATGGTTTGGGTAGGAAGTGACGTTCAAGATTATCTCATTCCCCTGCCATGGGCAGGGATACCTTGCCCTATCCCAGGTTGTTCTGAGCCTCATCCAACCTGGCCTTGGACACTTCCAACATATCCAGTGCCAGTTTGTCTGGAGGCTGAAAGCCTCAGTCACTGCTCAGGATGGACTGGCGGTGCCTTGGGCCTCGATCCAAGAGGATTCCTCGCAGCTCCTGCCTGCTTCACTGGATCCAGAACATTCCCTGGCAGACAGGAGGCCTTGGCACTGCCCAGCAGACCAGGCAAAGCCACCAGGTAAAGGCTATGGTGACAGAATCCGTCCTGGCTTCCAGGAATTCCCAGACGGGAGGGAATGATGGACGGAGCAGTAGAACAATGTCATAAGTGGTGAACTGTGAAGTTGTCTTTCGCATGTAGACAAAAGTTCATTGTTTGTTAATTAGTAATAGGTTATTAATGTTAGTGAGTTTGTTACCTTAATCTAAATACGTTGCCTCATTTCATTAATCTAAATATGTTAATTGGTTAATGGTTACTATATAGAATGAAGGGACTTTCTAGAAAGTGGGTGTAAACCCCGTTATCATAAGGGGATCAACCAGTGAGCATGAATGGACCATCAGTAAACCAACCAGACACCCCTGGAGGATCACAAGCCAACAGGATGGGTCCCAGACAGCAGTTAGTCAGTCACAACATCCTCGGTGCGTGGGGCCAGGGCAGGGCTCTTGTCAGACCTTGGGATATAAAATGTACCTGCCCTGGCTGAAGGGGTGCCTCTGACCATACTTACCCCCGGTTAAGCACCTAGCGCTGCACCCTTTACTTTGTGCTCCAGCAGACTGCCCATTGAGGTCTCCAATTGTCACATATACTTTTTGCTCAGTAAATTTCTCAAAATTTTATTCGTGAGCTGCGTTTCTCAAAAATGACCTCATGGGGATGCATATCTGATTCCATCCTCAGCATCCCAGGCCTGGGGCTTCAGGGAAGAGCCAGGCTCTGGTTCAAAGGCCAAACCCCTCCAGGTGAGCTGGGAAGTTTCCCTTAACTTGACAAGACAGCCCCACATTAGTGTCACATTCCCGCCTGCTTTAATTGCTCAGTGCGGCTGCTTTTCAACAGAGCCTGGAGCCAGCGCAGGCCTCGGAGATCCTCCCCAGGAATGGCATGCCTGGGCAGGACATCCTGCAGCTCCCAACACTCCCATGGCTCCATCCATGAGCCTCTGGAGCACAGGGATGTCCATACACAGTGCTGACAGCAGCGGAGCCACTGGAGCAATGGTGTTACCACATCTGCCAAGGCACAAATCCAGGAGAATGGGAGATCCCTGATGTTTGCCCTCCTTCAAGTTTTAGTTCTTCTTGTTGGAGATGTTTTATCTGCAAGCAGCAGCGGCAGCAGCAGGAGGGAAATGGATGAACAAAGAGGCTCCTTTTCTCACTCCCTGTTATCTGTGAGCCTCAGGAATGCGGCTGGATTGGAGGCTGCACGGGTGGCACTGGAGAAGAGGCCAGAGCCCCAGGAATCACTGAATCCCTCAGGGGAAGAGTTCACTGGAGTGGGCTAGGAATCACTGAATGCCTCAGCAGAAGAGTTTGCTGGAGTGGGCTCAGGAGCCAGGGAGCACTTGGGACACATTAAACCAATGACACCCTGCTCAGCCAAGCTGCTCCTGTGCTGGGAGCTCCTTCCAAAAGCAGGGATTTTTATCCTTCTGTGCTGAACTCTGGTGCCCTGTAGTTTGGGAGAAGTGGATTTACCCAAGCATCAAGGTTGTTGATCCCTGTGGTTGATTTTGGGGTTGTCCCCGGGGCAGTGACACCTTCCACTGGATCAGTTTGCTCCAAGCCTTGTCCAACCTGGCCTTGAGAATTCCCAGCTCCAATCCTTGCCATAGCTCGTGTCCCCCAAGTCTGGATGCTGCACTGCATGGATCTATGCCATACCAGCCAAAAACCTTCCAAGCTTGTGCTTGTGGGAAAGTTTTCCCTCAAAATCCTTCCTCAGGAAATGCTGTGCAAGCCCAAAATCCAGCCCTGCACCAGGACTGTGCTCTGGGGAATCTCAGTGGATGAGCTTGAGAGGGTCCATCCTGCTGGGAGCACCTGCCTGGCAGGGGACCATCACCCTGGGTGGCTCCTCCAGGTGAATAGGATCAAAATTCCTTCCTAGAGAGAGGATGGATCCAACCCCAAAATAAAACCAAAGGAAAATCGATTGTTTTGTCCTTTGTTCCTATGTCTAAACCATCCATGTTGAGGGTCCTGAGTGGTTGGCAAGTTCTGCGGTGTCAGGAATGTCACGGAGGGGATGGATGGGCTGAGCAGGCACAGGCACCTCAAAGACCATCCCATTCCATGGGCAGGGACACCTTCCACCATCCCAGGCTGCTCCAAGCCCCGTCCAGCCTAGCCTTGGACATATCCAGAGATGAGGAGTCTCCAGCCAATGATCACAGCAAGGCCCTAAGGGAAGCAAAGGCTCCTTTGTGCCTCTGAATTCCCTCTCTCCTCCCTATCCCCCATTTCCCTGTGTCACCCTTGCAGAGCCTCCTCCTGTTATCCTGGTGATCCCAGAGGCGCTGATCCCATGCATTGGCTCTGTCCCTGGTGACAGGGAACGTGACACTGCCCGCCCAGCCCAGCTGCAAAAGCTCCAGCCTGACAAACGTGTGCAGAAAGCCTTTTGGACCAGGATCCATATCCAGGGCCGTGGCAGACGGAGGAGGGGCAATGGAAGGACCTCCTGGCTGGAGATAAGGAGCCACAGGAAGCCTGTGAGCACAAAAAGCTGCGAGCCCCCGAAATTCCCGAGGGGAGAGCAGCGCCACAAAATAATTGCTGAAAGAATGCAGCTTGATTGCAGCCAGCAGGGAGAGCCTCCAATCCCGCCTGGAATGAAAGCCCGGGGTGATGGCTCCAGGGGAAGAGGAGTTATCAGCCTGGGAGAAGTGATTTATTCCTTGAAGGGGATTAAGAGTCCAAAAGTTAATGGACCTAATGGAAAACAGGATGGCTGAGAGCTCCAGAAAGGGGGACGTGGGTGGGAGAGGGGCATGTGAAGCTTGGCTGCAGCACCAGGGAGTACCCAAAGGTCCTCAGCAGCCAGCCAGGGCTTTCTGCACCCTCTTTCTGCACCTTTCTGCAGCATCTGGGCTGGGCTGGGCTAGGCTGGGCAGTATGGAGACCTGCAGGGATGCAGTCAGGTGGGAAACATCTCCTGGAGTCAGGAGTTGCAGGTCTGGGTGCTCACTGGGGTCAGCAGGAATTTGGCTGCTGGGCAGTTCTCATGGAATTTGGGTGGAAGGGACCTTTCACACCTTTCAATGTGACCCAGTCCACCCCCTGCCATGGGCAGGGACACCTTCCACCATCCCAGGTTGCTCCAAACCCCATCCAACCTGGTCTGGGACACTTCCAGGGATGGGGCGGCCACAGCTCTCTGGGAAACCTTCGGGAGAGAAGCTGTGGATGGCCTCACTCTCTGCTCTGCTCCTTCACCTCTCCATGGACTGGCAGCAAAGCCCAAATCCTGTGCCAGCTCATCCCACCGGAGCCGGGGAGCGCTGCCAGCCATCCGGCCAACATTCCTGAGCTGCTCATCCATCCCTCCTCCATTCATCCCTGCTCTCCTGCCAGGTGCCTTGCCGGGGAGGGAGGGGATCCTGTCACCCGCTAACAAAAATCCTGTGCAAATCACATTCCAGTAAAAGGCCCTGGTCATTTTTAGTGTTTATTGAAACAGTTTCTCTTTAGTTCTTTTTCTTTTGGGCTCGTTGAGAATTTTAGAGTGCAGCTGCCAAAACTGAAATGTTTGACCAGTCACAGTGATGCTTCTGTTGGCCTCCTTCCCTTCCTTTCTCTCTCCCTATGCTCCAAAGGCTCTGGCTCAGGCTGTGCTGTCTCCACGTCACCTCAGCTCATTCTTACTCCACATCCTTCTCATCCCTCTGGCTCCTCTTGGCTCCTTGGCTGCCCTGGTGCAGCCCCTGGGCATCACCTGCACACTCAGGTGTTTCTGGATCTGCAGATTTTCCCCTTTGGCTGCTTCCTCCACGCAATCCTGATTTTCCTGAGGACATCTTCCTTTAAACTCCTCACCCAAAGTGCTGCCCCTTCTCTCTGCCCAGCCCCTGGGTTCTCCTGTTCCTCCAGTGGGGGTGGAACAGGGATTGGGAGCCTTTTGCCACCCCAAGGTGAAGGAGAGGAGAATGTCCCACACTTGGGTACAACTCCCAAGGAAGGAGCAGAGGGGATCAAGCAGCTGGGTTTTCCACCGGGAATGGTGGGACAGGTGTTCCAAACATGAGTTCCTCAGAAGAAAATGAGCAGTGAAGGAAGGAATTGCGGAGAAAAAGCTGTTTCCCACTTCTTGGGAGGTACAGAATCCCAAATCCAAGGCATGGTCACCCGGCTGGGACATCAATTCAAGCAGGGCTAAAGGGGTTCAGAGTTCCCTTCTCCTACCTCTTCCAGCACATTCCCGCTGATGCCGTGTTCTCCTGGATAACCCCATTGCTGTAGTGCTCTCCACTTCCCACCAGGACATTCCAGACGATGCTGGATCAGTTTCTTTGTGCCCATTTTACGGAGGAGAAAGCTGAGGTTGGACCAAAAAAACGCACCCAGAGCCTTTTCCCCAAGCCTCCATCCTGGCCCTGCCCACGGCCACCAGTGAATTCCCCCGATCCCAGTCTGTCCCTGTCCCTGTGCCATACCAATCCTCACAGGGATGCAGGAGGACACCGGATCCCACCACGCCCAGCTCGGCTCCTTCCCACTTCATTGTCAGCGTGTGCTGGATGCACACCCCGTCTGCTCCGCCGGAATTCACGCCGGGAGCCGGGGCTGTTGCCGCGTTTAATCCGCTAATGGCATTAATTCCCGATTAAATTAACCAGTGCAAATATGCTGCTGGTTTGGTTGGGAAGGAGAGGGTTGTGCCTCTCCCTCCCCCACCCTTTTATGCTGGAAGAGACACTGGAGCATTTGTTAGCGGAGAGAGGGGGAAAAAATCCCACAAAGAATTGCAGCATTTATGCAGATATAGGAGAAAAAAAAAAAAAAAAAAGGCAGATTATTTTTCAAAAAAAGCCAAAGAAAACTCGCCTTTTTCTTGCAAACAAGCTGCCTTCCCTCTGGGAAGCGGCTTCCAGCCTCCTCGGAAGACAAAAGGCTCTCTCGGCAGGGCAGCGGCCGGGAAGGCCAGGGAAAGGCCAGGAAGGCTGGAAGAAGGCTGGGGGAAGGCCGGGGAAGGTGGGGGGAAGGCTGAGGAAAGGCCGAGGAAAGGCCGGGAGAAGGCTGGAAGAAGGCTGGGGGAAGGCAGGAGAAGGCTGGGAGAAGGCCGGGGGAAGGCTGAGGGAAGGCCAGGAAGGCCAGGGGAAGGCTGGAAGAAGGCCGGGAGAAGGCTGGGGGAAGGCAGGAGAAGGCTGGGAGAAGGCTGGGGAAGGCTGGGATAAGGCTGGGAAGGCCGGGGAAAGGCCGAGAAGGCTGGGAGAAGGCCGGGGGAAGGCTGGAAGAAGGCCAGAAGAAGGCCAGGGGAAGGCCGGGGAAGGCCAGGGGAAGGCAGGGAGAAGGCCGGGAAGGCTGGGGGAAGGCTGGAAGAAGGCTGGGGGAAGGCAGGAGAAGGCTGGGAGAAGGCTGGGATAAGCTTGGGGGAAGGCCGGGGAAGGCAGGGAGAAGGCTGGGAGAAGGCAGGGAGTGCGGCGAGGCGTTCAGCAGCAGCCCCTGGTGCTGCTCGAGCCCAGCTCACATTTCAAAGCTCTCGGTTTCCCATTGAATGTCCTTTCCCCCCCTCTGTTTTTTTAATGCTTCCATGTATTCAATGCAGAGTTATGATCAAAATCCGACCCAGCGCTGCAAGGGGGGGTTGAGTTGCATTTTGGCACAGATGGGGCTCATCCCTTCTGCAGGAGGCTCCTTGCCAAAAGACATCTTGGAGTGGAAGGAATTCAAGAAATCAGGGATTTTGCATATTACGGAGCTTTATTTGTCCCATCGAGGGAGGTGAGAGGAAACGTGAAGGGTTTGAGCGCAAAAAAATCTGGTGTGGGATTTACCTGTGACTGAGGCAGGTGAAAAGTGTTGGATGATGGATTCTTCCCAGTGAATGAAGAGACAAAGGGGAGTCTCTTCCCTGTCTGACACTTTGGGAGCAGCAGATTTTCAGGCAGGGGAGGTGAAGTAAAAAATCTGGTCTGGATCTGTGTGTTTGTTCCTCCTCGGATGAGAGCGTTTGTCCCTCCTCAGAGAACTCTGCGCTGCCATTTGAGGTGAGGATGATTTGGGACAGGCACTCACAGAAGCCTCCTGGTGGGAAACCTTTCTCTGCTGCTGGAATTGTTTGTTGGAGATCCCAGGTCACACTAAACCATCACCTACATTCCTCACTGCCTTCCAGGGCATTTTGTCCTCCTGTTTGTTGTCTTCGACTCCTTTTTCATCCCTTTTTCCTCCCTCAAGCCCAGCATGAGCTGACTCTTCCAAAGGGATTTTTGGACGAGGTGTCCCAGCCCTGCAGGAGATGAGCCCCTCACACCCCCAATTCCTTTGCTTTTCCATGAAAAGGTTATGGAGAGCTGCCTGAATTCAAGGCTGTGTTCCTGCATCACTCGGGCAGAGAGGGAGGACAGGGATTCCGTGTTCCTCAGCCACTGATTAAAATGATCCGATCCTAATCAGGTTTCCTAATGGGAGCTTTCAGAGGGAGCATGGACAAATGCATCCTGATGATTTGTTAATGTCGCTCCCAGACTCAGTCCCTAATTAATGGATTCATGGAAAGCACACACGGAGCAGGTTGTAGATACAATACTGGGTGCCACGGGGTGATTTCATTCATTAGGAATTCCTGGTCAGTGTTCCCAAAGCTCTGCTGGCTCTGCCATCTGACTCAGCTCCATGTGCCATCGGTGGTGGGAGGTGTCAGAACAGGCTGGTCCCCTCTCCTTGCCCATCCCAGGCTCCCTGCTCCTTGTGCCAATGGTGTGGATCTGGCTGTCCCCAAACCCTGCATCCCCAACCATCACCTGCACCCCAAATTTCATGTTATCCCCAGGAGAAGAGTGGAGCCTCCCTGCCAAATCCCAGCAGATCCGAGAGCTTCAGAGCTCTAGGGAAGATAATGGAAATCCAAGTGCAACTCACACCAGGGATTCTTTGGACAGGACACAAGTGGCAGCTCTGGACGCACAAAAGAAGGAGTGTGACGTTTCCTGCCCCTCATGTCCCCAGGCAGCGTGGGCATGTGGCCTTAGGGTGTGGAGAGGGGAGAGATGCTGAGGCTGCAGAGCATCCCTGCTCCCACCCTGAGCTGACGTGGGGATGGGGAAGGTGATCCCTCCTGCTGTCACCTCCATCCCTTGTGGATTCAGGCCATCAGGGTGGGGCCACCACAACACCCTCTCCAAAGTCCTTCTGTGACAGGGCCACCAAATGCTGGTTCCAAGGGCCCGGGGGAGGCTCAGGAAAGCTCATCCCAGGGGCAGCATTCACTGGATAAGTTTTCCATGGGGATTTTCTTGTAGTTCTGTGCTAAAACCATGGCTTGGGACAAGCACACGGGAACAGAGGATCTGAATTCCTGGTTTGGGCAGCAGCCCAAAGATCAGGAATTTGGTTATCCCTGGGTGTCCAGACTACTGGAATTCTATGGGAAAACCACCCCTGAGCCTAGTCAAAGTCTGTCACATCACCCCAAACTGCCCTGCGACAGCACAGCCTGTGAGGATCATCCACGTGGGAGCTGAAATACAGGAAATCCACTTGGGCAGGTCCCAAACAAGAGAAAGTGAAGAAGAAAGGAGATAACAGATCTGATAAGAGATCCCAGGCAATTCATTACCCCTGATAATTGTCCTTTGTCATGTGTATTCCTCCTTTGTGCCTGTTATCATGTGTATTCCTCCTTTTTGTGTCCATTATCAAGTGTATTCCTGCTTTTTGTTCCCTCTAATATGTGTATTCCTCCTTTTTGTGCCCTTTATCTTGTGTATTCCCTTCTTTTTTCCCCCCTCTTTCATGAGTGTTGCTCCATTTCTGCAGAGGAAAAGGAATTCCAAATGTTTGCAGCAGAGAGCACTGGATTGAGGGATGTCCCCTGGATCAAGCTGGATGAGGCAACTCAGCAAGGACAGGGAAGCACAGGGAAAAGCCAGAGGTTTGGGAGGACACCTTTGGCATCCCTTCTCTTTTCAAAGCTGCTGCCGGTGTGAGGAAGGAATCACGAAATAATTTGGGTTGGAAGGGACCTTTCAAGGCCACCTGGTCCAACCCCCTCAACCAGACCAGTTTGCTCCAAGCCCCGTCCTACCTGGCCTTGAGCACTCCCAGGGCTGGGGCTTCTATCTCAGGAAAGAAAAAGCAGAAAGGAGAGTTTTCTCCAGGGAAGTCTTCCAAAATCCAACTCCCTTCCAGGACCCTGTGCATTCCAGCCTGGCTATGCAACAAAAACAGGTTGGCAAAACACAGGTGGAAGGAGCTGATCCAGTGCATGGGTGCTAAAGGCTTTGGGAATCTATTCCCATTAAAGTGCCAGAGGATGTGGGCAGAGGGAGAGAGAGGAGCAGGGATGGAAGGAACGCAGCCGTGGGAGCACATCCTGCATGCTTGAGTTCCCGGCTGGGATTAATTCCCAACTCCTTTCCTGAAGACTTAATTTGGGTTCATCCAACCCACGTCGCCCTCAGCTTATCCAGCAGGGACGCAGGCACGGATCTGAGTCCAGGGAATGCTGTGGTATCCAGAATGAAAAGCCTGGGTGGCAAACGTCATGAGTAGTGTTGCTCTCAACTTTCTTTTCCTGGAAAAAGAGAAATGGAGAAGAAACAAGGCAGTCACCCCAAAAACTCAGAATTCTGGAGTAGCTCGGGTTGGAAGAGACCTGTTTCCAACCCCCTGCCATGGGCAGGGCCACCTTCCTCATAAATACGAGCAGGAGCAATGGATTTTGAGACAAACCTTTTGGAAATGGTTTTTTTGGCTGATCCCAACAACGGTGGAACTTGAAGCGAGTTCCCAAAAACCCCAGACCAGAAAGTGTCATGACACAGGAGCTGGGGGTTTGTCCTCCTGCTGAGTCCATGGAATACAGGACAATTTAATTCCTGCTGGGATAAATAGGATTGGAGAGGGATATTGGAGGCATTTATTTCACATGGCAGCAGATTCTGTAAAGATGCTTTGCTCAACATCCCGCTCCAGTCGGGCTCATCAACACCTTCAATTAAGGTCCACCATGGATGAGGGGTCACTGGATGCACTCCCAAACCTGGAGCTGCAGGACACCTCTCTTGTGCTTTCCCATTCCCGTTCCAGCCGAGGAGATCAGCTCCGTAAAACATTCATGAGCAGCTTTAAGAGAATGAAAAATTAAACAACCTTTGCTCTAAGGTATGAAATATTTACCATGCTGCTCTAAGCTAATTGCAGACGGAAATGAGCGGCGCCAGGAGCGGCAGCTCCAGAATCCGACTGCTCCAGCCCAGCCTTGGGATGGATTCTCTCTGCCTGATGGGTGGAGGGAGATGGTGGGGTGAGAAACCACCACTCTTTGGGGTTTTCCTCTCCACAGAATCATTAATGGTGGAAAACACCTCCAAGATCAAGTCCAAACTTTGAGCAAATGTCACTGCTTCCAGGGATGGAGGATTCCTGGGAGCAGAGCTGGAATCCGATGGCTTGGGCCTGGTTCCTCTGCCTGATGGGTGGGGACAGCAGTGGTGGGAAGAATAATCACCACTCTTTGGGGCTTTCTTATGCACAGAATCATTAATGTTGGAAAACACCTCCAAGACTGAGTCCAGCTTTTGAGTGAAGGTCACTGCTCGCAGGGATGGAGAATTCTTGGGATCAGGGAATGCTGTCAGTCCAGGCCAGGGTGATGGGCACTGCCACAGAATAGTATGCTCAGCAAATGCTCCCCAAGCTGGATTCTCATCCTACTTTGTCTCTTCTCCTCTTCCCAGTTGCATCCCTGCAAAGCACTGATGGAAAATCGAGCCGGCTGAATGAGTCGGAGCAAATGATAGATGGGATAAATTAAGCCTCCAATTCTGGTCGCTCTCATCATCGCAATTTCCTCCAGCTTTTCTTGTTGTTGGGAAGTGTTTAAACACCCGGAGCAGGAGACTTGTCTGCCTGTTTTTTTCTTGGCTGATTGCAAACAGCTCGCTGAGGGTGCTCGGCGCTCCAGCTGTGTTTGAGCTGGAATCACGAGTGATGGGATCAGAGGGATGGAATCAGTCACCTGGTGCTGACGGAGCAACCTCAATCCTGGCAAAGCCCAGCCTCAGCCCCCGTTCAGAGCAGGGACCACAAAACACTTGCTTGGAGATGGGGAAAGAGCAAACACACAAATGTTTGCCAAAAGCAAGTGGTACATGAGTGGGATGTGTCCGGAGATAAGGAATTGGCTTTTCCCACAATCCCTTTTCCTCCCAAAACCAGGCGTGCCTGTCTCCGCCAGCCCTCTGCCCCAGTGGATCCAAAAATCCCAGTTTTCATCACCAAGGATAAACCTCTTGGTCCTTTGGAGCATGAAAAGGTCATGTTGTTCCCCGGAGCCACAGCCAGGATCCGAGCGAGCTGAACCGCAGAGGAAGAGAGAAACAAACAACAGGCGAGGAAAGGATCCCTTCTTTCCATTATTGTGGGATTTATCTTCCCAATATATGGGAGGTGTTGCCTGGCAACCTCGGCTCTCCCAACCTCTTCCACTTCCCCCCAGCACAGCCCAAACAAGCCCAATCCGCATGGAGCCCTCTGCGGCACAGCTGGATTTACACGGAGTCCTCCAGCAGCACAGGGCTCATCTCTCCATCTCCAGCCCTTCCTCTCTTTTACCAGATGGAAAACAGTGCCCAGGACAGCTGCTGGTTGGTCTGGAGGAAGAGTCACCATGGGTTCTTCCCTAGAGCATCTCCATGCTGGAGATCCTGGCCTGGAGGCTGAGATTCTCCTGGAGCTCCTGGAGCTCCCCAGTAAACCCCAAACACACCCTTCCTAAAAAACTCATGGTACACTTCCAGGAGAAGCCTTGACCCACTGATGGTCAGTGGATGTCCATTCGGAGCTGTTCCCAAAGCTCATCAAAGGTCTCCAAGCACCTTCCAACACATCCATCCATTGGTAGAAGTCCCAGAGACAACTTTCAAGCAGAAGCCATTGATGGTGCATCCACAGTTGTTCATCCAGGCTCTTCCCTGCTTGATGTTCCCCACAGCACTGGCAGAGGTACTCCAGGACCTTCTCAGTGCTTTTACAGAGCGATGGAGCAGGATCCTTACAGCATCCCAGAGCCTCCTGGAATGGGTGAGTTTTCTTTTGTGGATTCATCCAGGATTTTCCACAATTGCAGCTGCTTCACTTTCATCCTCCCATCCTTCATTCCTGCCTTTCCACCCCTAAACTCCTTTCTGATTGCTCCCAGCTGCTGAGGAACTTCTCTCTCCCAGCCCAGAGGAGTCCAAGCGGGCATGACCCATGCTGAGACAGGATCCAACCCAGCAGCATTGGATGGGAATTTGGATAACTTAGAGGGAGAGAGGAATAAAAACTCCCCATCTCGTTGCAGCTGCTTTAACTTTGAAACCCTCTTTTCAAATTCTTCACATCTCGGTGACACCCAGGGGTGGGCTTGAATGGGATCTCCCCCCCTGTCCCATCGCCCTCCCGGCCCTTTCCCGGTGTATCCACCATGGTGTTGCCATGGTTACTATCTGTCCAGCGGGATGGGAGCCGCTCCTGTTCCCCTGACAATAGCAGCTCCTGAAACTTTATTCCTGCCTGGGGACAGCATTAATCACTCACCATAGGCACGGAACGGGGGCTCTGCCGCAGGGGGGTCACCCTCCCACCCAGGGAGAGCCTGCAGGGAACTGCTGTGGTTGTGGAAAGCTTTCCCACCACTGCCCCATCCTGGGATTTCAAACGCAGGACTGGGGTGACAGTGGCAGGAACTGGACTCTCAGTGTCACCCTCTGAGATGAGGGTCCAGCCTGAGGACATGGGGCAGAAATCATTTGATAGCTGCAAGGTCACATCAGCAATGCTGCAGTGCTGCTTGAGAGGCTCGGCCTCTCCTGCCATGGGAAAGGGGAAGCAGGATGAGGAAAAAGGGGAGCAGTGAGGGTACAACCTCTGTTTTCCCAGACAAACAGCTTCCAAAAGCTAGCCAGGGATTTGTGCACACTCCTGCATCTGCACCTCTACTGCTGGGCGGGACCTGGAGAGGCTCTCTGTGTGCAGTGCTCCCAGTGCTCCTCGGGCTCAGAATGGGATCATGGAATCGTTTGGAATGGAAAGGACTTTAAAGTCCATCCCATTCCACCCCCTGCCATGGGCAGGGACACCTTCCACTAGCCCAGGTTGCTCCAAGCCCCATCCAACCTGGCCTCGGACACTTCCAGGGATCCAGGGGCAGCCACAGCTTCTCTGGGCAACCTGAGGCACCACCCTCACAGGTGGTGTTCCTTCCCAATCTCCCATCCAAACCTTCTCTCTGCCAGTCTGAAATTACTACCACTTCAGAAGAGCCAAACGCCTCTGCTTTTCCCTTCCCTAATTCTGGCTCCCAGCAAGGCGCAGAAAGACCCCTCGGACCCCCCCAGCACCGAGCCGGGAGGGGAGGAGGCCGGAGAGGAGCAGGCGTGGTGCTGGTGGAGACAAGGAGCTTGCACGGGCACTACGGAGACAGGCATTGTGCGCATTCCTGAATAGACCGGCAGGAAAAAAAGAGACTTCAACAGTATCAGAGGCAGGATCCCGCCCGGCTCCGCCACCGCTGCACTCGTGAACTTGAGGGTGGGCTTTGGAAAGCAGGGAGCTGGCGGGAGAGGTGGGGAGGGAGGGAGGGAGAGAATTCAGGTGAAAAAAGGTTAAGTGCAGCCAGAGATTGAAGTGAGGCAGAGTCGCCCATGAGAGCAAAGCAAACAGTTCAGTGCAGGGAAACCCGAGCCAAGGCCATTCACTGCACAAACCCCGAGACAGGCGAGTGCCCCCTCCCCTCCCGCTCCATGGGATCTGGCAAGGACAGTGCTGGCTCCGAGTTCATAAATTCTTCAGCAGAAAATACTTAGATACTTCATCAAGGGCTCCTCTGTTACTCCAGAACAAGTTTACATTATTAGAGGGGGAAAAAAAAAAAGCAGAAAAAACAGCAACCCCTCAACCAAACAAAAAGGGTCCTAAATAAAGAGATAAAGCAGCATGACAGGACAGCAGTAATGGCTTTCAGGTGTATGTTCTGCATAAGATTTCCAGGCAGTTGGTTTAGTTAATGGATTCCCTTAATCTTTCAGCTGTCAGGGTGCAATCTATAGTCTACTGTTTCTTCTACCCCGTATTTATAGGGACAAATTCAAACTTGTATAAACAGACAGGAGTATCTATTGTTGTGCAAGAGGAGGACACAAAGGCAGCTTGTCACTGATCCATCACAGCTGTCTGAGAGCCGAGCCGGGAGAAGCCGGCAGTGCGGGGGAAACGCAAACCGGGAGCCGGGAAGGATCCGGAGGTGTTGGGAGTGTGGGAACCGGGGGAGGTGGGCACGGCCCCCTCACCACGGAGGTTTCAGCTGCTTCTCGAGGCTCTTTGGGATGCTGAGAGTGTCAGCAAAGCTCAGTAGGTCTGGGGGAGAGAGGAGAACATTAATTAAAAATTAGGGGCTGGCTCGGAGCTTGAGATTTCCAAGCTGGTTTGCAACCAAGTCGGGAAGGGGGAAGATGGGG
This sequence comes from Vireo altiloquus, assembly GCA_013396875.1. Classification (NCBI taxonomy): domain Eukaryota; kingdom Metazoa; phylum Chordata; class Aves; order Passeriformes; family Vireonidae; genus Vireo; species Vireo altiloquus. The sequence continues at coordinate 1,561,565 of VZRF01012833.1, forward strand.
GTGAAAGGGTGGTGAAAGGATGATAAAAATAAGATGTTCTTGTGCAGAGAACATGTCTGGGGAGCTGCAGCTCAGTTAAAATCCGTCTGTCCTGCTCCCCGAGCAAAAATTCTCCGTGTTGGTGGAACTGGGGGATATCCTCGATAACTGGCAGGGTGAGAAGAGCTGGGAAGCTGCAATGACTTGAGGTTGGCTGCCAGGGCAGCCTGGCTCCCATGGGAAGCACTTCCCAGGCTTGGCTGCTCCGTTCCTACCCCCCTCAGTCCCTCAGTCTCACCGGGATCACTGCACATGAACACAGCTCCTCGGGACCCCCGGAGTGGGAAAACATCCCCCAAGCCCAGGGAGAGAGGACACGGTCGAGCCAGCAAGAGGTGATGGTGAGAAGATAAAGAACAGGACTGGACAGAACGGGGGTCCCCAAATCAGGGGGAGCAAGTGGGGGACGCTTTAATGGTGCACAGGGAAGGAGGGGAGGGAAGCTGCTGTGTCCTCACTGCCAGCAGATCCCAAGGGATGCAGGAGGCATGGTCAAGGCTGGAGGGAGCAGGAGGGGTGGTGAGGTCATGGCAACACTTTGGGTCTTTAAATACCTATTTGGAAAAGCTTATTTTTCCTTGGATAACTCCAGCAAAGCTCTCCCAGCATCAGCAGAACACAAACAATTAAGAACAACTGGAGAAGTGCCTGCTGTCCCCGTTGCACCCAGCCCACTGAATGATCCTGCCCAGAGATGTTTATTGGGAAAGTGCAGAACAAGGAATATTGGGACAAACTCCTTGTGCTGGCCTGGTTTGTGTACCCATGGAAGCACTCATGGAAACTTCAGCTGAAGGAGTTCTCCTCCAATCCCACTCCTCTTTGCGTGCTGCTTGTTTATTTAAATCTAGGCTTTGCACAAGAGCCTCTCCCGCCTGCTCTTCTCCCTCCTCACCCTCCAAGGGCTGCTCAGGGCTTTCTGCTGGGACTCATCCATCCTGCTCCAATTCCATCTGGGAAACCACTTGTGCTGCTGTTCTGTCCCTGCTCTCCAGCTGATGGAGTCGGGTGCCCCTGGCAGCGATGCTGGGAGCTCTCTGCAGGAGGTTTGAGCGGGTCCCTGTCACAGCCTCAGACCCTCAGTCAGCACCAGGGTCACCTCTCATTCAGTGTTCCTGGGCTTTTCATGGAGTCACAGAACCAGGGAATGGTTTGGGTTGGAAAGGACCTAAAAGCTCATCCTGTTCCACACCCTGCCATGGCAAGGGACACCTTCCACTGTCCTTGGACACTTCCAGGGATGAGAGGGCTTTCAAGTGGCTCTGGAACACCAGGTACCGATGGGCAGGATGCTGCCAAGGGAGCAAGAGCTGCTCCTGGCTCCTCTCCTGCTTCCCCTGCCCAGATCCCACTTTCTGTCCCAGGAACTCCCAGCCCTGCTCAGCTCCCAGGGGAATGTCCCAGGCCACCACCACCCACATGAATCTTCCACCTGGATGAGCAGAGCCGGATGGAAAAGGCACACAGTGACTTAATCCAGTGCTCAGAGAGGGGACACCAGCAGGACCCAGCAGGGAGTTCCCCAGCCCAGCACTCCCTGTCTGTCTGGAAGCACTGGGATACTGGGGGGGAGAAGCTGTGAATGGAGCCTTAATCTCCTGGAGAGACTCAGGGATTTAAACATATATTGAAAAAATTCCCAGTGTGTTAAACAGGCAGGGGAGTGGCAGGGATGGCCCAGGAGGGGGACAGGGGATGGCACTGGTGGGGGTCAGCAGGAGGGATGAAGGGAATACTTGGGGCAGCGGGATGGTGGCACTGGCTTAGCATTGCTGCCACTTCTGCACCACAGTGACCATCCAGGGATGCTGCATTTCCCAGGATGGAGAGAGCAGCAGCCTGGAGGGCCACGATCCAGTGCAGCCCAGAGGAGGAGGAGGAGGAGGAGGAGAGGTTCATGGAACAAGAGAGAAGAGGGTGGCCCTGTGGAGGAGCCACTGATGCTTTAGCGGGGGAAGGAAGGACACCCCTGGTGCAATCATTCCACGTATCCAGTTCTGGCTCTTCCGGAAAAATCTCATCTCCTTTCGGGGTAATGCAGCCGCCTCCTGCACCTGATCCCCGCATTAACACTGTCACCAGCTGATGACATTATCAAGTGAAGCATGGCCTCGGGACAGGCAGGATTTAACCCTTCCAACGCCAGAGGACGAGCCCAGAGCGTGTCAGGCAACAGGTGAAGAGGGACCTTGAGAGGGTCAGTGGAGTTTGCTCTGGGAATATTTGCGGGAGGAGGAGGAGGGGCACCGGGAAGGCCAGGCAGACGTGATGGATGGGAGCTGGTGTCGGAGCTGAAAGTCTCAATAACACTTGTGGCTGCACGTAGGCCCCAGGGCTTTTCCCAAAGGATTGCCTGAGCCATCGCTCTCTAAATGGATCATTCTCAGGAAAATCAAGCTGCTGCCATCTCTCCTCCCTCCTGACACTCAGCAGAGCCACCAATGCAGCTGCAGCCCTGTGGAGCCCCACAGCAGTGCCAAAGGACCTGCTGCCACAGCAGGCACAGCCATGTCCCCAGTGCCACAGTTCTCCCAAGTTCCCCAAGTGCCATCCCCTCCCAAAAAATCACTGAATCCTGGAATGGTTTGGGATGGAAGGGACCTTAAAGCTCATCTTGTTCCACTCCCTGCCTTGGACACTTCCAGGGATGGGGCAGACACAGCTTCTCTGGACAGCCTGTAGCAGGGCCTCACCACCCTCTCAGGGAGGAATTTCCTCCTAATATTTAACCTAAATCTTCCCTCTTTTAGTTTCAAACCCGGCCCTTTGTACAGGGATGATGCACAGAGGGCTTGGATGGAGCTCATGCAGTAGAAAACTGATGACAGGTGAAAATTTGCCTCCAGTCCCTCCTGGATTCACTTTGAATGTCCCAGCAAGGACCCTGTGGCTCCCTCATGTCCCCTCATTCCAATCCAAATCCAAGCACCAGGTTCATCCCCTTTGCGATGTGCCCATGTGAAGTTTTGCCCTGTGGCAGTGACGCTGACACTCTTTGGGAGCAGCTCGGGGCCAGGGCAGGTATTTTCTCCAGATAAAGAAAATGGGAATGAGTTTTCCCAGAGCTGAGTGACACCTTCACACAGTCACCAGGCAGCTGGGAGGGGACAGGGCTGGCTGAGGACACCCAGTGTCTCTGCAAGGGCCCTCACTGGGCTCACCCTCAGCTCCTTTCTATTTGAGCATCCTCATTTTCCAGTGTCCTTGGCGGAGCTTGCTGTGAAGCAGGGATGGAGACTAAAGCCGTGTTTGCAAACGGGCGGTGCTGGAAATCAAAGGCAGAGGATTAGCAAAGCCATTTGGCTGTTCAGTTCTGCTTTGCTGCCATGACTGCGACACAGAACCCAACAACTCCATAATCCCTGAAGCAACCAGCCCCTTTCCAGGGAAATCCAGCTCTCCCGAAGGATCCGAGGGAGGATGGGTGCGGGATGCTCACTGTGTGCCTGGCATGGGGCTGCTGTCGGGTGATGTGGTGAGCAAGGGGTTCATCCCAGCAGAAACCCTGGAAATTCCCTTCTTTCTGGTGCCCCCATCCCCCTCTATCACCTCAGATTTAGTCCAGCCAAGCAGCTCCTCAACTCCTTTTCCTCAGGAATGCCTTGAGAAAAGTCCCTTTGCTTCCTGAGTTCTTGCTGAAGGAACTGCTCATCCTTTGGCATCCCTGTTTTCCCACTGGGAAGGATTCCCCCATTCCCTGGGGTCCCAGTAACCAACTTCCAGTAGCCTCCAGCTCCGGGAACCACTTGCTAGATATCAATATATATCTCAACATATGTCTGGTGTTTGTATAGGGGGTGGATTTTTATGTCCATGCATAGAATCAATAAAAATTAACATTTAAGGAGCTGTAATGGGATCTGCGGCATTGTCGGGAAATGCAGGGAGTGTTAAAAGCTTAATGGACAGGGAAAGCAGGGATTCTGCAGACTTCAGCATGCAGGACTGGGGGGAAATCAAGGAGAGAGACAAGAGGAATTTAGAGGGATTTGGAGATGCTGGTAACGAGTAAAAGTGATCAGGGTGGAACTCCTGCTGCCTCCAGAGCACAGCCCTGGCACAGGCTGTAGTTCCATGCTGTGGTTACTGTTCCAACCTCCAATATAACAGCAATTCCAAAGGGATGTGGAATTAAATCAGCCACTTAGGGTCCCTGTTTGACTCCTCCTGCTTTTCCTGCCCTGGAGGTCTGAACAGCCCAATTTAAACCTGTGCCGGAGTTCTGGCAGCTGAGTGGCATCCCTGGGGAGGAGGTGAGACAGGGATGGAGGATGGGGCTGTCTACCAGGATGGGGCTCTTGAGGCATCTCAGCGACCCTGCTGCAGTCACACACCCCAGGTTTTGTCCCCAGGGCCCAGTGCAGGAGCACGAGGGGTTCCTGTCCCTTGGGGAGGCACTCAGGGGTTGGCTGTTTGTGGAGCAGCTGGCATAGGAACCACCCGGTGCCCAGATATTGACCCAAAGGAGATTCCATTTAAATTAAATATTGGGAAGAAGTTTTTACCATGAGGCTGGGAGGCCCTGGCACAGGGTGCCCAAAAAAGCTCTGGCTGCCCCATCCCTGGAAGTGCTCAAATCCAGGTTGGATGGGGCTTGAAGCACCCTGGGACAGTGGAAGGTGTCCCTGCCCATGGCAGGGGTGGGACCAGATCAGCTTTAAGGTTCCTACCAGCCCAAATGTTCTGGGGTTGTCTGAGGCACTGCTGAGGGATGGGATGTCACCTGGTGGAGAGCGACGACCAGCTGGACATCTGCCATGAAAGAAAGCACTGTGTCCCAGGAGCGTTTGGGAAATGTGTGGGGCCATGAAAAGTTCCCTCTCATTAGTTAGTTCATTGTCTCTCATCACAGAAGTTGGCCCAACTCCTTAAGTGGTGGCTGAGCCATTTTCCAGCTGATGAGCAGCAGGAGAAGATCCCAGACCTGGTAAAGAACCTTGGAAAGGGAAAGGGAAGGGTTCTTCTCACCTTCCCCTGCTCCTCTCCATCCCATTCATCACAAAAGACACCAGCAAGGAGTCATTACTGAAGATGAAAGGAAGACATTTCCAAAGGTTGCACAGGCAATGGAGCTCGGGATAGGTTTGGAGCGAGGCTGTGCCTGCTGCAGGATCTCAAGGAGAGCATCGGGATCTCAAGGAGACAATCGGACAGAGCTGCTGGAACAGCTCAGCTGTGCTTCAGTCGCTGTTACTGCCACTCATCTCAAACCTGACCCACTTTCCCTCTCCACATTCGCATATTTTGTCTTTTTAAAGTGCAGAATAATTGAGCAGACCCAGCAAAACTGCAACAAATGTTTGGATTCAGCCAAATCTCTTTTTCAGGAAAAAAAAACAGTTGGCAAAAGCTTTTTCCCAGAATGAAAATGAGGGAGAATGAACATGTGGAAGGAAGAAGGTTTTTACAATGAGGGTGGGGAGGCCCTGGCACAGAGAAGCTGTGGCTGCCCCATCCCTGGAAGTGTCCAAGGCCAGGTTGGATGGAGCTTGGAGCAACCTGGGAGAGTGGAAGGTGGAACGGGGCTGATCTTTAAGGTCCATGGCAGGGGATGGAACAGGATGAGCTTTAAGCTGCCTTCCAACCCAACCCACCCTGTGATGCTGTGTCCAAGCTGGGATTGTCACGGTGATGCTCCATGGACATGTCCCTCCCAGAAGATGGAATGGTGCTCATCCAGCACGGGCTGAGTGCTGCTGGCTCCAAGTCCACCTGAGCTCAAGCCCCAGCACATCCCCAGTGATTGGAGCAGGCCAGGACTTGTCCCTACTCCCCCTTTACTACACACTTACACCCCCCTGCAAGGAACAGCTCCAGCTGCTGCCACGGCTGCAGCTTCCGAGGGGATTTTGTCTCCTCTAGGTAAACATGGAGGCAGTGGATCCACACCTTATAATTACACTCCTCCACTCTGCAATTATTCCATTTTCCAGGCTACAGCTGCTTCCTACTCATTATCAGGCTAAGAAACTTCTCGTGATCGTAACGTGGCATTAACCCTGTAATTAAGAGGCAGAGACCACCCAGGGACTGGATGCTGAGAGGGGCTTCTCCGAGCTGTGCCAGAGCTCAGGGGTGGCTTTCCAGGCTGCAGAGTCCCTTTTCCAGCCCCACACACTTCCCTTCCCCCTCCTTTTTTATTATTAATATTTTTAATGGCACGATAGGAGCATCCTCACAAATCTGTCCCCACAGAGCTGATGAGCTGAGTGCTCGGTGAGGGGGCTCTGCTGAGCTGAGGGTTTTGGGGGATGTGGAGCTCTCCAGGTGCCTCATTCCCAGCTCCACCAAAGAATTCACCTGGTGAACTTTGCCTTTTCTGCTGCATCCATTTGAAAGTTTGATTTTCCTTAAATCTTTGTGGTTGGAAATGCCTGATTCCTGCCACCCTGCACATGGATTGGGTCTGAGGCTTCTCTGTGTCTCCATCAGGACAAGGATTGTTTCTGAAAGGTGGGACATCACCCAAAGTGACACAGAGACGTTCCAGGAAGGCTGTGGTGGTGTCCAGCCATGTTCCCAACCCTGGGATGCAGCACAGCACCGCTCCATCCCCATCCTTGCAGATTCCAAGACTTGTGGGTCAGCATCTGTTTTTCTCCTGTGTGTGGGTGAGCCCTGAGCCACAGCTGGAGCAAGTTTAACCCTGATCCCAACGAGCCAGGTCATGTTTAATTGTCTGGGACCTCTTTGGGTGAAAAGGGCACTTCTCAGCCCAGGAAGTTCAGAGCACATCACTTCTCCTGGAATTTCATGGCACAAGGTCTGGATGATTTTATGGACTTGGGAAGGACTTTGCTGCTGCTGCTGCTGAATTCAGTCAGGGGCATAATTTGACACCTTTAATTAGAGGAAGCAGAGCCAGGCTCCAGCTCAGGCAGCTTATCCAGAGCAGGATCACATCGGTGCAATCAAATCCGGGGGAGCATCCCGGGATGAGGGGCAGAGCTCACTGTGCCCTGCAGCAGAACGAGGGCCTGAACTGCCTCACACATCCAGCTCCCTCCTGCAGCTGCTTTTCTTTGGCTTCAGGAATAGATCTGGGGAGTGTTCTACCTGCTGGAGCAGTTTGCAGAGAAAGGCATGGAACAAACACATTTAAGCTCTTGCTGTGCTCGCCGGGAGCAGCAGGATCTGCATCTGTGATCAGAGCCGTGAGCCAAGGGACAGCCCCTTCCCTGCAGGCAGCTCCCGACGCTCCCCTTGCCTGGGCTTCCCTTTTCCACCACCTCTGGAGCAGAGCAAACACGGGAACAGGACAGACTGAGGATGAATCCATGCCCTGCACACCCCAGCAGCTCTGCTGACTTTAGCACCTCCACCTCCAGCTACGACAGCCCTGGGAACCATCCTGTCCATGGATCCAGGACCAGGAGCCAAAGGCTGTTCCCCAGCACTGGGAAGGCAGTGATGAATGCAGGCACAAAACTTTCCTGGATTTGTTTTCAGGTTCCCAGGCAGAAAAATCAGCATCCCCAAAGGCTGTGTGAGCATGACCCTGGGGCTGCCTTCTTAAATCCACTTCCCAAAAATGATTGAGTGATTCCTGAACTGTGGGGACACTGATGTCCAGTATCCCAGCACCTTCCCTTCGTGGGAAGGAGACCAGCACAGCACCAGAGGGGACATTTGCCAGCTCCAGGCATGGGGGACAGTAACAACAAAGCCCCAGGGGTCCTGCCCAGGCCAGGGCCGCAGGGGGCTCCGAGGGGCTCCGATGGCAGTGCTTGCCCCAGGAGCTCCCCCTCTAATGGGACATTTCCCGTGTTATCCCGACAGCTCTGTTTTCCCGGCAGTTTATCACCCACCTCAAAATCGATGACAAGGCAGAGTGAACCCCTGACCTGGAGGTATAAATTGCCCCTAATTATCCCAGCAGCTCGTCAGGCACTGGGTGCTCTGAGCTGGGAGAAGCTCTGCCCTCTGACCTCGCTTCATTTCTCTTGCTTTAAGGGCTTTTTTCCCCATCCCAGCCTGAAATTTCCCTGCCTGGTGGATCCTAGGTCCTTCCTGTTCCCCCCAAGCCACCCTGGCACATCTGGGGCCTCCATGGCCAGAGCACAGGGAGGGTGGGAGCCAGACCATTAAATTCCATCATCCCCCTCCTGGTTTTTATTCCCAGTGCTCAGGAACGCTGCTCATTTTCATTTTCTCCAGCCAGTCCATCTTCAATATGGAGGTAAAGCACACCCTGAGGAGACATCTTTAATTAAAGTTTGAGGAGCGTCAGATAAATAAAGAGGGACCACAATGGCCCAGACATCTCCCTGGGAGTGATGGGTGCCCAGGGAACCGCCGCAGGTTCCCGGGGGAGATCAAGGGAATGCAGCGGTCCCTGGCCGCTCCTTCCCAAGCCCTTGGCATTTGTTTAGCCCCAGGCTCTCTCCAAGGTAAACGGGGGTGTCCGACCCTGCCACCTCTTCCCGCTCCAGTTGCCAGGGGCTGCGGAGAGCCCTGGCAGTTGAGCAGCCCTTGAAAGGCTCCTTTCACTGTAATTAGACATGTAAAAATGAAAAACCCGAGGAAAGGAATTTATGCATCTTCTAATAGCCCTCAAGTGTCCATCCAGCCGCAGCCTTTTCTGCCTGGGCTTTTATTTGGAGAGTTGCTATAATTTATGTCATGCAATTAGGTTTTTGTCCTCGGGCTGTGGAGGAGTGGGAGCGTGGAGCAGGGGAAGGAGCCTGGAGTGAACAGAAGGAGCAGGGGCAGCGCCTCTGGGATGGGCCCCACTGATCCCAGAGAGCCAGGATTCATCGCAATCCAGACTGCGCAGCTCCCTGCTGAAGCAGCCCAAAATTATGGAGCGGAAGAAGGATAAAATGGGAAAAAATCCCACGTGCAGCCTTGCTCTGATGGGAACGGTGCCCATTATCCCCAGGACTTGCCGGGAGGGTGGTGCTGGGGACAGGGTGAGAGCACATCCCTGAGCTGTTGCTAAGTAACAGTGTCCTGTCTTCAGCATCCCTGCTCCGCCCAGCACAGCTGGGGGAACATCTGGGTGCAGGAGGGGACCCTCTGGGGAAGGGATTGGTGCCAGTGTCCATCCCGGAGCGCTGGGGCTGCCAGGGAAGGCTGTCACCAACCCCTGGGTGTGCTCCTCTCCTCAGCCCTCCAGAAAGGTTTTCCAGCTGGATTTCCTGCATGCAGCAGGATGAACCCAGCAGATAAACCAAACACGGAGTACAACATGCTTCCAGGGAGCATTTGCCTAAAGTCCTGTGGAAATGGGATTCAGAAAAGCCCACAGCCTGCAGGCTCTTCCTTTGCACAACCAAATCCTTGTACTTGAATCCCTCAGAGGGGCTTTGCTCAATGGCCACTTTATGCCCGTTTGGTTGCCCGTAGCCCTGCTGGCCACGTGCCACTTTGCCACCTCTCCTTGCCTGACATCTGCAGCAAATGCCAGCGGCTGCAGGGCTGGAACCAGCTCCTGCCTGCCCGGGGCTGCCTGCTGGGGAGGCCGGAGGAGCCTTAACAAGGAGAGCTGGAAAAATAATGCCAGGAACAGCGCGGCCAAAACCTGCACATTCAGCAAAGGCTGGATCTGGGCTATCAGCAAACAGATCCCAGAGTGCAGGGGCCCTTATCTCCCCCAGACCTGCTGAGTGACGGAGCCAACCCATGGAAAATCCAGTTCCCGCTGCTCACACAGCACTTTCTCCTCCGAAGGGGGGTCCGAGCCCCCTCCCCCAGCAGCGCCGGCAGATGTGGGAGCCAGATGATGCTCCCGGCTCCTGTCGCTCTCCCTGTCCCTGTCAGAGGAAGAGTGTCCCTAATCCCACAGGCAGATGATGCTGGTGGATTCCTGGAGCGGAACTGGTACCTCCCGGGGTGTCCCTCCTCATCACAGGTCACCAGTGCTTGGGCAAGGCGCTGCCAGAGGTGCAGGAGGGTGTGAGGGGAGTTAATCCACACTGTGCCTCCCGGGACCCCTCGGACAGCAAGAGCAGGGAGATAAATGTGGTTCCGGGGGGGCCTGAGGCGGTCCCACCTCCTGGGGGGCTCATCCTGGGGAGGAAAATGCTGGAGTCAAAAAGAAATTGGGTCATATCCCCCTGATTGTCTGAGTAAATGGGACACTGTACGTTTTATTTACCTTCCTACAGGGCAGATGTAGTGAGCGTGTAATAAATCATTTGTGCAGCTGCTGGGCAACCTCCTGCTGCAGACCCAGCAAAATTCACACAACCAAACCTGCCCTAATTACAGCTCCCTTTGCTCTCCACTCCTCCCAGCTCCTCATGCACAGCCACTTATTCTCCCTCGCGCTGTCTCGCTCCTCCTTTTCTCCATCTGCTGCTTCCTTCATTTTGCTATTTCCAGAGGGACTCGTGGTCAGCATGACCGCTGCTCCTGCCCTCAGCTGCAGCTTGGATAATGCCAGGCAGGATGTGGGTGATCACCTCCCACCGTGGAACACCTCCCAAGTCCCTTCAGAGGCCACAGACCAGCTGACATCCAAACCTTTCCTTGGCTGTTTGATCTGAGGTTTCCTCTTCTTCAAGGCAGAGCTGAGGAATGCCCCTGGTTTGGACTGGGAAGGAATTGTTCCCTGTGAGGGTGGGGAGGCCCTGGCACAGGGTGCCCAGAGAAGCTGTGGCCGCCCCTGGATCCCTGGAAGTGTCAGAGGCCAGGATGGACAGGGCTTGGAGCAGCCTGGGCTAGTGGAATGTGTCCCAGCCCGTGGCAGGGCATGAAAGACAATGACCTTGAAATGTCCCTTCCAACCCAAACCATTCCACGATTCTGTGACTCTTTGGGATGTCAGCAGGATGGGGGTGACCTCCCCAGTTTTCCATGGGGGTCTGGGCAGAACCAGACCCTGTTCAAGCCTCAGGTTTTCCCAGCTTTTCATCCATCAGAGCAAAGCAGCTGGGGCTGCCTGGCTGGGACCCGACAATGGTCTGAGATTGCAGCAGAAAAGATCCAGATTTGTGTTTACAAATCCTTTCTAAGGATAGCAAAGCACTGGAGCAGATTGCCTGGGGCTGTGCCAGGCTCCCCAGGGCTCGGATCTTGTGGGAGCTCAGACAAATAGCTGGGAATTCGCCGGGAGGAGCTGGTCCTGCCTAGGGGAGGGGGGTGGGACAGGACAGGGGAGCTCTGCGGACTGCAGGACACAGCTTGGAGTCCATCCCTCTGGGAGACGCTGGAGAGATGGACCCAGAGGCTCCATAATCACAGAGTGGCAGAATGGTTTGGGTGGGAAGGGACCTTAAAGCCCATCCAGTCCCACCCCTGCCATGGGCAGGGACACCTTCCACTAGCCCAGGGTGCTCCAAGCCCTGTCCAACCTGGCCTTGGACATTTCCAAGGATCCAGGGGCAGCCACAGCTCCTCCGTACAACCTGTGCCAGGGCATCCTCACCACCACAGAGAAGAATTCCTTCCCAACACCCCATCTAACCCTGCCCTCTGGCTGTGGGAATCCTGGGACACAGCCTGGAGCAGCCAGGGATGCAGCAAGCATCGTTCACCCAGTGGAAATGGAACTGCAGGGATGCTGAGAGCCCTTGGTCCATCAGGACACTGAGGAGCAGGAGCAGCACATCCAGGTCAGGCACCGGGACCAAGGGACGTGACCTTCTCCATCCTGTGCCATCGGAGCTGCCGGAGAGGGAACATCCGTGTAGCACATGGAGGTCCTGCCTCTGGAGATGTGGGGACCTCGAGGTCCTTAAAATAATCCCTAAGAAATAAACAAACAAACAACTAAGTGAATGCCAAGAGCAAATGGAGAACAGACTTTTGCAGTGCTTTTCTCCAGCAGGGCCTATTCAAAGCCTGGAGAGAGGATGACACACTGGGCCAAGGCAAACAGCCCTGCAACATATCCCAAACAATGCCTTCCCAGAGCACGGAGCCAGAGGGAATCTTGTGGTCATCCCCTTGGATTTTCTGCAGAACACATGCCATGGCTCTTCCCAGAAGTCATTGTTTAAACTTGACAAAAAATCTTCCCTCTTCAGCTTTTCCAGGGAGGGTGGATGCACTGGGATGCACAGGGAAGAACAGGGGGGGGAGTTCTTCCTTTAACCAGTTTGAGGACTGTGTGTAACTGGAGTAAAGCCTCATTGACTGGAAACAGCAGTTCCAGGAGATGGAAACTATGTGCAATTCTGGGCTAAGACCAGACCTAACTGGGACGGGCATTTTTAGCACAAAGCGCTTGGACTTCTCATCCTGAGGTTAATTCTTCTCTGGAGAGGAAGAGGCACAAGGAAAAACACCACCACCTAAAGCAAACACTGAGTATTCTGTTTGAGTTTGAGGGTGCTCCCTCCCTCCCCTTTCCTTTTATATTTCCCAATCTCCCTGGATTTTAGCCTGGGGCCAGGGAAGGGCATTTGACTCACTGGCATTACTCTCCTTGCTTTCCATGTCTCCCCAGCTGGGATGCAAACTCATCATTCCTGCTGTACTCCGCATTCCAACACCCCATTTTCCAATCCTCTTCCTTGTCTGCCATGTCTGATCAACAAATATGGCAATGCCAGAGAGGGCAGAATCCCCTTTGGAATTTCTGCCATGGAAATCAAGACACTGCCCAGAGTTATCCTTGCTTTGCCTTCACTTTCAGCCCATGGTTTAATCCATATTAGGTTCCAGCCAAATTATTCCCTGATTTTAGGGGATAGAGAGATCTTTCCTGCACCTCAGGAACCTGGACATGGCTCTGCAGGGCAGGGTTTCTCCAGGCAGAGCCGACACCTCTGGAGAACCACATGGAGGAGAGGGAAAGCTGTGTTCCCTGGGGGAGAGATGCCAGAGGGGCTGCGCCCCCAGGAGATGCACACAGAAGTTTCTGGGATGCATTGTGGGTCTCCTCCTCCTCCTCCTCCTCCTCTGAGCTGCAGCAGGGATGAGCAACGTGCTCATCCCCCACTTGTGCACAGCAGGATCAGGAATGGGACAGGAGCCAATTTCCCTTCCAGTGTGTCTGGGCACATGGAAACTAAGGGAAAACAGAGGAGAAAAATAGAGGACATAGGGAAGCTCCAACAAATGAAAGGGCAAGGAGTGGGCAAGGGGAGGGAGCCCGGGGAGTGAGTCCTTGCCAAACCACTGCAAGCACGGTGACGAGATCACACTTGGATGAGGCTCCTGGAAAAACCAGCTGAGGGAGGGAGGTGAATGTGGCCAGGGATTAATGAGCTGAAATCCACTTCCCATGCCAGTGCCCAGTGGCTGTGGAGATGCCAGCCCTGCCTGAGTCAGTGCCCTTGGAGAGCTGCAGCTCCGCAGCCGGGCCATGGAGAGAGGCAGGCAGACACCCAGACGTCATCTAAACCACGGGATGCTCCCCAAGCCCTTTCCCAGAGCAGCTGGGAACCTGCAGCTCTCCCGCCCCAGGGCTCAGCTGACCTTGAGCCCAGCGGGAAGGGGAGTGGGGGGGTTTAAGGCTGGCAGGAGCAGAGCCAAGAATCCTGCTCAGCAGGAATAACCATGGGAATAACACGGAACTTCGCCCAAAAGAAGGTCACTGTGTGGGTGCATCCATGTGAGGACAGGGAGAGGGAAGAGAGAGAGGCCAAGGGGGAATGTAGGGAGTTCTGGACTCTCCGGGGAGGTTTGGAGTCCCCACTCCTGGAGGTGTCCAAGGAATGACACTTGCCATAAGGATGTGGCACTTGGTGCTCTAGGCTGGTGACAAGGTGAGAGTTGATGGTTGGAGTCGATGATCTTGGAGGGCTTTTCCAACCTTGATGATTCTTCCTGAGGCTTGGGGTGGAGCCTGGGGTGTCCCAGAGGAAAGGGAGAACTGATGGGATGCATATTCCAGTTTTCCCCCAAAGCAGCAGCTCCAGTGGGTCCATGTGAAAGCCCCTCTCCCCATCACTGCCCAGATTCTGCTCCAGCTTCCCCAGGAGGATCAGTGGCTTCAGAAGGACAAGCAGGAACTTGGAGCAGGTCTTGGTGGAGGTCAGTCTCCAACCAGAACACAACTCTGGTGAGGGAAGAGCTCAATGAATTCCTGAGGTGAATCCCGGGCTGGAGCAGGACCCTGGAGAGGCTGAGCTCAGGAGCTCATGGCACCAAGTTCTGAATGATTTAAAGTCCAGGCCCAGCAGCAATTCCTCTGCAATGCCAGGAAAATCTCTTGTGTTAAGGGCAAACCACCAAACAGAAGCCCTACTTTCATTGGAGCAACCACCCCAAGCCCACCAGAGCCAGGGGAGCCAAAGGCTGTCCCCACGAGCCCTGGGCTACTTCCCGGGGGCTGATGGGTGTCAGCTCCCTGGCCAGTCTGAAACACACAGAGTTCCCAATTTAGTGACAGTGATTCCTGAATTTCATATAAAAAACATCCCCATTGGCACTGCCGCCCTCGCCCTGATGAAAGGGAAATAGATCCATGGCTATTTTGACAGTAAATGTTTTTCCTGGCAGAAGGACCTGCTGGCTCTTCAAAAGCAAGTGAAAATTTGGTTCCATCCAGCTGTTGCCATGTGCTAGGAGCAGGGCTGAGGTGGGAAAGCAGGGCTGGCTGGGAGCAGACAGCCAGGGAATGACAGGCTGGGAAGCAGAACTCAGCAGTCACTGCTCAGGACCTTCCCTGCTCCCAGATCTCCCTTCTGGGCACAAAGGGAAGGCTCTGGGAGCAGAGCTGCAGCAGGGAGGAGCCACCCACAGCCCCTGCCTGGGCAGGGAGGGTCCAGGCTGACATTCCTGGGGAAAGGCTCTTGGGGGTTCATTATGGACACCCCACTCCAGCCAAGCTCCAGGATTAGTGCTGAATGACTGGGGAATGCTGCCCTTCCCAATCTCAGTGGGAAACAAATCCTGCTGCTGATGGAACCTTACTCAAGCTCATTCCTGCCACCTCTCCTGGAGAGGGATTTTGGGCAGTGACAGGGCACAGGGAATGGCTTCCCACTGCCAGAGGGCAGAGTTAGATGGAATACTGGGAAGAATTGCCCAGAGAAGCTGTGGCTGTACTGGGAAGAATTCCCAGAGAATCTGTGGCTGCCCTATCCCTGGAAGCATCCAAGGCCAGGTTGGATGGGGCTTGGAGCAACCTTGGACAGTGGAAGGTGTCCCTGCCATGAATTGGATGATCTTTTAGGTCCCTTCCAGCTCAACCCACTCCATGATTCTATGGTTTTTCCCTTCCTGGATGAGCCTTCTCCCATTACTCACCCGGAGACTTGGCTGTAGGGAAATAAAAAGGTTTCTCCAAGGGAGCCAAAGGCTGCTTTGCCCAGGCATCCATGGGAAGCCAATGGCATCATTGGAGTCAAGATCCAGTGAGCCTTGACTGCAGGAGCATCCTGGATGCCTCTCACACTCCTGAATATTCATGGAAAATCAGTGTTAACAGCTCAGCAGGGAGCACGACCGAGCGCTGCCCAGACACTTTGCATCCTGGCCCGGGAATCCACATGGGGCTGCCCGGAGCGAGCCAGGAAGAAAACGAACTGAAACCTCAGCCGCCAAACCTGACAGTGGCCTAATTTGGGAAGGCAGCTTGCCCCAGGCCCTGCCTGCGGGGCTGCGAGAGCAAACGGCTCTAAACGCTCCCCAAATCCCTCCAGCCCGCGCCCGCGCCCCTGGAGACTCAGCCCCGGGAGCGGCTCCGGCTCTCTCCAGCTGGGAATGTGCCGGACGGTGGGAGCATGGCAGGAGCTGTCACTGCCAGCCGGGCATCACTCCCAGCTAATTGCTGGGGATGACTCTGCAGAGCCGCGGTTGGCGCTGGAAAAACCGATCCATCAGCCCTTCCCTCGGGAGCGCGGCGCGGAGCTGATCTGCATCCCCTGGGACAGCCCTGGAGCAGGTGAGGAGCCCGATTTCCCTGTTCCTTCCGCACTTGGCTGGGGCTCTGCAGCCCCTGGGTGTGATCTGCCAGCTCTCCTGCCATCCATCCACACATTCCATGTCCTCCCCGTGCCTCTTAACCTTGTGCAGATTTTAAACGATGCCGTTCCCTTTGGCTTGCACAGCATTTTATTTGTTCTTTATAGCCCCAGCTCACACAGGGGGGATGTTGCTCCGAGAAAAATCCTTGCTGCAGGGAGCAGAGGACGGGCTGGCTCTCGGGGTGTGACCCTGCCTCTGACATTGGCTCTCCACAGGCCAAGTGTCCCCTCTGCCTGTAAAACAGGGCCGGTGACATTCACCTGGCTGCTGCAGGAGCTGGGAGGGGGCATTAACCATCTCAGAAAAAATCAGGTTTTTAAACCAGCAGCCCTACAAGTGCAGGGAGAGGGGAATTGTAAGTCATGGAATTGTTACGGTTGGAAAAGACCTTTAAGGTCACCAATTCCATCCAGCAGCAGCAGTGCGTTATGAGCTCATACCGCTCATGTCATGAGCACACCTGGGGTGACAATGCTCGTGTGCCTCTGCACCACCTCTGGTGCGTGATCCAGACACCAACCACAAAGCCCAAGGCAGAGGGGAGGCTTCTCCACTTCCAGGGATTAAGGAAGTTGGCTGAATTCAGCCCAGCCTCAGACCGTGTCCCAGCACTGCTCCCACGCCAGCGAGGATGAGGAGCCAACAAAATTCCCTGGCACTTGCTCTTTTCCCTGCCAACAAAGTTGCAAGAGGTGTTGGCTGCTGCTTTTCCATGCTCAAGAGGTGAGGAAAGGCGAGTTCAGCATCTTCCCACATCCCAGGGATCTGAGGGAATGCTGGGGCTGGAGCAGGAGGGATGGAATACAACCACCAGTTGTGAGCTCCCCCACGTGTGGGACAAGCCCTGAGCTCACACCCAGCACCTGGAAAGCCTCTCACCCCTGGAGCCTTGTTTGGCCAGGGGGTAGCTTTTTCCTTGATTATTAATCATCTTTCCGCAGAAATCCTTACATCCCTGCCTGCGCTGTGACACATCGTTAGGTTTTGGCCCTTCTGTCCCGATTATTCCCTTTGTCCCTCCTCCTCCAGCCAAAACCCAGGGTGATGGATCACCTGGAGGCAGCAAATGCAGCCCTCCCAGTCCCAAGGGATCTCAGGCCAGATTTCTCAGCAGTGCCAGCCCCCAAAAGCAGCCCTGGAGCTGGTCCAGGCCATCTGGGCAGAGGAGGAGGAAGAGGAGCTGATGGATCCCAAAGGCTCCCACTCAGCAACAACCACAGCGATTAACTGGGAAGTGAGACGGACTAATTGGACATTTAACCCAACGCTGGCACCGCAGGCCTCGTGCTGGAGCTGGAGAGAGGGAAGAAAGATCCTCTCCGGAGCTGCAGGATTGTCTCCTGAGCCCTGGGATGTAACCTGGTACCGCCTGGTTGCATCCTAACTTCCGACAGCAAATTCATCCCCAAGGGATGCTCAGGTTGGGTGGGGGAATGCAGGAGAGAGGAGCTTCACGGAGGTTGACATGGATAAAAACATTCCCCAATCTGGTCGTATTTGTCTTTTTTGTGAGCTTTTCTTCTGATTTTTTTGTGGTTTTCTAATTCTCAGAGAAAAGCAGGTTTGGAGAGATTTCAGCCTTTCCCACAGTGCTCCAAACACAAATGTGGCAGCATCAATTGTCTCCATGTAAACAAGCAGAGAGCCAAGGCCACCAGACTGCACTTGGATGATCCAAAATTTCCTGCAAACTGCTTCCTTTTATGCCATTGCCCGTTAGTCAGGGTGAGGCAATGGCTGCAAACATGGGAAATCCATGGAAGCTGTAGAGTCAGGGCAGCTCTTCCAAGAGAGGAATTCCAGAACGATTTGGGTGGGAAACAGCCTTAAAGCTCAGCTCATTCTACCCCTGCCATGTGCAGGGACACCTTCCACTAGCTCAGATTTGTCCAAGCCTTGTCCAGCCTGGCCTTGGACACTTCCAGGGAAGCGACAGCCACACCAAATGCCACATGAATGGTTACATCAGCCTGACAGTCCTGGGCTGGACAATTCCCAAATCCACAGGCACTGTCCTGATAACCACTCCAGCATTCCCATCACACATCAGCACTCAGGAGAGTCAGTGTTTGTGTCCTTTGCTGTCGATCAGCTCTACTAATGAATTTTTATTAGAACAAACGAGCATTTATCTCATCCCCCCACAGGGCCACAAAACATCCTCCCCCAGACCCGTTTCTGAATTCTCTGCTCCCCAGGGAATTGAAACCTCAGGAGTGGACATGACAGAAAAACCTCTGGGCTTGGATGTCCCACATCAGCCTCCTGTGGGCCCCCTGGCAGGGATGTGGTGCTGTTTCCCGAGGGAAAAATTGTTTGTTTTTAACCCCAAATATCCTGAGTAGCTGCATTTTAAAAAACCCCAGAGAGCAAAGGAAGGGTTAACTCCACCACACCCCCCAAAAAAGAGGTGGACAGGGAGTTACAGGAGGATAAAAGGGCTCTCAGGAGGAGTCAGCTTGAGAGGCAGAGAAACAGAGAGAAAAGGAATTTGCTTGCCCAGAAACCCCAAAGGGTTGAAAGTATTTGTGAACCAAAGGGCCGAAAGAAGAGGAGGGAGAGTACCACCCGAACACAGCCCTGGCTATCTCCTGGGAAAGAGTCCTAAATGAGGAGGAGGANAAAAGAAGGGGAGGGAGAGCACCACCCACACACAGCCCTGGCTGGGTGCTGGGATGGGGCAATGGCTATCTCCTGGGGAAGAGTCCTAAATGAGGAGGAGGAGGATTCCAGCCTCATGGATGGGGCAGGGCAGGAGAATCCAGCAGCACCTGAGCAGCAGCAGCAGCAGCAGCAGCAGCAGCAGCAGCAGCAGCAGCAGCAGTTTTCCCCTTGGCCTGGGATCGTTAGGCAGAATATTGGCTCAAAACTGAGCCTGGGGGCATTTGGACTCTCCCAGCTCCTGCCTTTTCCTCGCCACCAAAGTCTGGCTCCTGAGCTGGTTGCTATGGGGAGGAACAGAGCGGTGCCCTCATGGATGGGGGGAGAGGGAGGAGATGGAGGAGATGTGCTGTGCTCAGGGACCGCTCCTCACAGCAATGCTAAATTTGGCCTGATGGATTGGGAACAGATGAGACTCCGGGGACACAGAGCCCAGCGTTCAAGGTGACGCCTCTACCCTTGAACACAACAGTGGCTGGAAATATCCTGCTGGATGAGGGAGCAGATCCCACCTCATCTTTTGGGGCATGGGTGAGAAACAAGGAGAAAAAACTGCGAGCAGAACTGCAGGGAGAGGCTGTGATGGATGCAGCACCTCAGTCCAAGCCCAGCTGAGCTCTGTGGGCATGGGCCATGGGCTATTCTGGCACATCTCCCTCCTCTTGGCACCTCTGAAACACATGAAACACTCGTCAGAGCCCCGGAGCCGTGTGCCTCCACGCCAGGCAGCCGCTCCAGCCGCCGGGAAGCGATCCCTTCCCTGGCACTGCTGCGACTGAAATATGGATCGAGGAGAGGAACGGCTCCAAAAGGAAAGACAGAGAGACAACTTTGTTGTCCCGGCCAAATCCGAGCCTGCCAAATCCCACTTCTCTAAAATGCTGCCTGCATTTTCAATAAATAAGGAGAAATCAAAACAAATGCCCGTCCCCCCCGCCCCGGCGTGGGCTGATTCCCAGACACCTGCCACATCCAGTGCTGGCATTGTCAGGAGAATGGATCTGCCCGTATCGCTTGCACATTTGTCTGTAAAGCTCATTAAGATCGGGCGAGATGAAAGGCAGCACTGCAATGTAAGATCATTATCATTATCAAAAGGAACACAGCAAACTGCTGCTCGAGAGGCAGATCTGTTTCCGTGTAAGAGCTGTTCAAAGTTCTCCCCGATGCTCTCTAATAAGGTGCCTGTTCAAGGAATCAACTTCAAGAGCTTCCCTTACACTGGGGAAAGCTTCCAAGGACCCCTTTGCCTCCCATGTCTGTCACGCGAATTTTCCGGGGTGTTTCTGACGTAGCAGAGGTGGTTTGGATCCAGGGAAGGGGATCCTGTGTCCCAGAGCTCCCAGCTTGTGGGATGCTGGTCACACACGGACACAACGCTCTGGCGAGCACAAGGATGGGATGGACATCCCGTGGTCTGACCATGGACATGTGTGATGTGACATGGAACTGTCTGATGTGACCATAGATGTGGGGTGTGACCATGGATTTGCGTGATGTCACCACGGATGTGTGTAGAATGGAACTGTGTGATGTGACCTGGACGTGTGTGATCTGACTGTGAACATCTGTGATGTGACCGTGGACGTGTGATGTCACCATGGACATGTGTGTGATGTGACCATGGAATTGTGTGATGTTGATGCCAGCATGAATTTTTGCCTTTTATACCCCTCTTATATACCCTTTTATATAGTTTTATGTGTTCTCAGTGCTTTTAGCCCACACACTTGTAATTTCCCATCCTGATAACTCAGCTCAGCCCCACGGCACCGTTAAACCAGGAGAGCAAACATCCTGGGAGCCCCAGACACCAAGGGCCTCTCCAGAACACATTTTGGAACCTCAGACAGGCCCAGCCAGGGGGAAGGTTCCTCACAACGAGGGGCTCACTCCAGCCTCTCACTGGGGAGTCTTTGATAGATGTGCTAATTAGCAAGGCCTATAATTTTGTGCATTTTGGTGTTTGAGGGCGGCGTGTGCATTTCAGGGCATTCCACCTGGACCAAGTGCTGCAACCCAGGATCCTTAAATAAATACCAAGGTAAAAACCCCTTTTCCCCATAAATTGTGTTTTGGTTTTAGTTTTAAGATCAGGGAAAGGCAACAATGTCACCATGGATATGTTTGATGTGACCATGGGCATCTGTGATGTGACCATGGACATGTGTGACATCACCATGGATGTGCGTGATATGACCGTGGAATTGTATGATGTCACCATGGACATGTTTGATGTGACTGTGTACATCTGTGACATGACCATGGAATTGTGTACTATGGAATTGTGTGATGTCACCATGGATGTGTGTGATGTCACCATGGACGTGTGTGATGTCACCATGCACATCTCCCAGCTCATTCCCCGCTGCCTTCTGTCCCTCCCTTTCCCCCTGTGGAATGAGCATTGGCAGAAGCTCCCACACGCGGGATGGAGCACAGTGCTCAGCCCAGCCCCCACTGGGCAGCACCACCTGCCTTCTAGAGAATTCCAGGTTGGGTTTCAGTCCATTAATCCAATCCAGAGTGGTCTCCCCAGCTGGAATTCCCCATGGAATAGCCCTGGTTGACATGACAGAGCAGAGCAGGGACCTCCACAGCCATCACCAGGCAACGCCACCATGTCCCACCTCCCACCAATGCCCCCCAGTCATGCTGCCAGAGACCTCCCTGTGTGGAGTCCTGCCTGCCTCTAGGAGCTTCCAAGGAGGGATTCCCATGGGACTGCAGCCCCCCACACAGAAGCTGAGAGAGGAAAGGTTTAAAACAGCCTCTGGCTCCTGTGCCGGGAGGTTGCCGGAGCCAGGCCTCAGGCTCGGAACTGTCTGATGGGAGTTTGGATGCAGCGAATCCTCTCCTGCCTGGAGGAAGCAGAAGAGTTAAACTCGCTCAAGGCACCATATTTTTTCCGAGAAGAATCCGTTCTTCCCACACAGGGTCAGTTCTTTTTTGAAACCAGCCTCCCTTTTATCCCCAAGAAAATCTGCTCATAATTATAAAGCAGGGAAGGAGAGGTTTCTGGAAATATTCATTTGCAGCTGAGCCATTTTCACCCTGGCACAGGCGGAGCGAGCCTTCCTCGCTCCCATCTGTTGCGTTCGCGGCACCGCCGATGCCAGCCAGGCTCTGCCACCCAGCGTGGCACACTCGGCAGGGACAACGTGACACCAGGATGGGAGGGGGCCGGGGGGCCGCCGAGAAAGCGGGAAGGACTCGGAGCGAGCGTCCTGCCCAAGATGTTCTCCTTACACATGAACAGCTTGGCAGCACGAGGGGCTGGGAGGGGGGGAAGAGGAGGAGGAGGAGAGGGAGGAGGAGGAGCAGCTCAGGCGTTGTCTGGGTGCTGTTCGGGAAGAGATGAATGGAAAAGCTCACGGAGCTGAGTTTGATGGCGTGACAGGGTCCAGACTGTCTCCACCAGCGTCGTGCTCTGAACGGGAGCACCAGAGCCCACTGTGCCCAAATCAGGCATTCCACATTGCCCCTGTCCTCTCAGCACCTCCACCTGCCTCCAGGTGATGGGATCCGTGCTCCTTCAGAGAAACTGCTCTGGCTTCTCTCAACCCTCTTCCATAGCCTCATCTCATTTCCACAGCCACAAATAAATCAATCTGCTGCTGGTGCCTCCACCTTCAAATATTTATAGAGTGTTATTACACTTTTCACTCCCTGCCTGCACACACGTGCCCTTTCCTTTAAACGTCTCCCCACCCAGCTCTGGATATTTAGTTCTTTTAATCCCTCCCCATAAATCTCCCCTGATCCACTCCCGGTGCTGTATCCATTCATTTCTCTGGATGAGAGGCACCGTGATGGATTGGCACGGCAGAGCTGTCCAGGAAGGAGCTGTTGTCACCTCCCTCCATGGCACAGTGCCTGGGGACCACAGCTCAGAGGGTGTTGAACACCGCCAAGCATCTCCTGGGCACCTCCTGTAATTCCTGGCTCCATCCAGACTTCAGCTTTCTGCCCTCGTTGGATTTTGCATTTTCTTATTTCTCCTTTTTTTTTTTTTCCTCCCTTCTCCCAACTGCAAATGACAAAATTGCCAGCAGCTCTCAGACAAGCTGCAAACCCAGGAATCAGCTATTTCTGGAGACGGAATTTTAACTTCCTTTCTTGATTTGCAAATTGCTGGGGAGCAGCTTGTGAGGCCCAGGAAAGCGGGAGTCAGGGAAGGCTGCAAGTTCACACACCACGTGGGATCCTTCAGCGGGGCGAGTTCTGAGCCCTCAGGAGCAGCAGCCGCATTCCCTGGGCTCAACATTTGGGAACCATGGAATGGTTTGGATTGGAAGAGACCTTAAAGCCCATCTCATTCCCCTCCCTGCCACAGGACACCTTCCATTCTCCCAGGTGGCTCCAAGCCCCATCCAGCCTGGTCTTGGACACTTCCAGGAATGGTGCTCTTGCCCTGCAGCACCCCCACGGCATCAATCCCCACCCTCTCCAAGCTGGATTGAGGTGGGATGTGCAGGGAAGGAATGCGCTCAGCCCACAGCCAGCACTGCTCAGGGAAAGTTGAGGAATGGAAAAATAAAGTTTATCTTCAACAGGGAAGCAAAGAGGCAAATGGGATTGCTCTTGCCAGGTGGGCCCCAAGCAGAGCTGCAAAATCTCCTGGAGTTTATCGTTTGCTGGAATGGAGTTGCTTCAGGCAACCAACCCCTGGCTGTGGCTGATGGAGCTGGTGACACAGAGCCTGGGATTACAGCCTGCGATGGAGCCCTATCCCTGCCAGGACAACCCCCCAGATAAGCACAGAAATGCCCAATTAAACAGCCTGTGTGAAGCCATGGGAAAGCTGTGAGGATTTAGGGAGCTCAGGGTGGTTTTCCAGTCTGGGGATCAGACGAAGGCACTCAGCCCCACCAAAAGCCTCTTGCTCCGTGGGGACACAGAGCAGGCAGGGCTGGAGGCAGGGTCCCATCACTGCTCAGTGAGGTACAACAGGAGAGTCAGCAAGGGGGATGGATAGGAGTGCTACAGGGAATTGCAGGGGCAAAGCACCTGGATCATCCCCAAGGCTGCAGTGGAACACCTCTTCCTCCACAGATTCATCAGTTTTGTTCCAGTTCAAAACCTCCCCAATGCAGGAGCTGTCCCACACCATCCCAGCCCTCCTCTTCCCTGAACTCCCACCCTTCACTTCCACAGGCAGCCTGCATCCCGAGCACAGGGGTGTCCTTGTCCCCCAAAAGACACGGAGGAAGGGCCAACCCTGGATCACTGGGAGGTGGTGGACTGAGTGGGGCTGAGTTCCCAGCTGGGGTTAAATCCCAAACCAAGCCTTCAGCTTCTTCATTTCTGAACCCACTTTTATCCCTACCCAGCTCCATTTCCCACCCATCAGGTGCTGCTTTCTGTGGCCAAGCAAACCCAGTTGAGCTGGAAGCCTCCATGACATTAATCTAGCCTCAGTCCCCTCACAGATGTTTCTGTGACCATCTACAAATTTTGGGGTTGGGCAGAGGCCCTGCAGGGGTTGCTTGTGCTGGAGAACAAACACCACGTTCCTGCTGCCACAATGAAATGGGAAGATTCAGCTCTGTCCCAGTGAGCTTGCGTGGGCTGGACTGGTGTCCCCAAACAAGGGACAGTACATCTCTCTCAGGACAGGAGCTGTTCCTGGTCCCCAGTCACCAGGAGCTGTAATTATCCCTTGGCCCTGGCACAAATGGCTCATTTGACTTTGAACTCTGAGTGCTGACGCGCTGGCTGGGCTTGGAATTGGGGCTTAAATCAAGGACCTTCCCTCCAGGGAGAGGGGGGAGAAGGAGACAATTAGATTTGAGCCCTGAAGTTTTACAAGTCTAATAAATTTCCTGGTAGCCTGCGGCTGCTGGGGACAGCCGGGACGGAGCCCTCGGTGAAGGAAAGCCGGAATTTCTCCAGGCAGGAAGCACCACATGGCTCTGTCTGTCAGGGGGGTCACTTGTCCGACCCCCCAGTGCCAGCCCTGGCTGGGGCACAGAGCTGGGGATGGCAACGGTGTGTCCCTCAGGAGTGAGAGTCCTGTGTCCCACTCTGCCCTTTGCCAGTGGCCTCGGGCTGCTCCATGGCAGAGGAGAAGAGGAAGGTCAGAGCCAGCAGAGTGGAGGGAAGCAGCTGCTGGACACAGCAGGAAAAAAGCAGTTTCCTAATTGTACTTCACTGCTGGAAAAGTGTCATGGCAGGGAGGTGATGAGGTGTTGGCATCAGCGCAGGGAACACCTGGCAGGGACAGGGCAGGGCAGCCTGGGAGGGGGAGTAGCATCACCCCCAAGTTCCTACAGCCTTTGGAAGCCCAGCCCGGCCTGCGGCTGCTCGTTACCCTAGCAGAGCTGCACTTCTTCCAGCCAGCACATGACACTTCTCCTCAGCAATGCTAATGGAGGAGGATGGAGAAGGAAGCTCCTTTCTCCAGGAAATGCAGCTTCCCAGAGCCCCTGCAGCAAAGGCTGTGCTGCCACCGCCCAGGCTGCTCCCACCTGGGCTGGTTTCTGTCTCCTCCCACGGGCAGGTGAGAGGGAGCTGCTGCTCTGGGCTGATCCCGAGGGAAGCACGTACCTGGCACAGCCACCTGCCTGCTCCTGCCTGGACTCTGCAGGGGCTGCGAGGCAGCACCCCCGGGCCCCCACTCTGTGCCAAGGAATCATGGAATGCTTTGGGTTGGAAGGTTAAAGCCCATCCAGTGCCCCCCCCTGCCATGGGCAGGGACACTTTCCACTATCCCAGGTTGCTCCAACCTGGCCTTGGACACTTCCAGGGATGGGGCAGCCACAGCTGCTCTGGGCACCCTGTGCCAGGGCCTCACCACCCTCACAGGGAGGAATTTCCTCCTAATATCCCATCTAACCCTGTCCTCTGGCAGTGGGAAGCCATTCCCCGGCTGGGATAGCACAGGAGGGGCTGAGGCAGAGACTTGGCCCAGCAAGGAGGGGTCCAGGTAAAAATGGAGAGCCTGTGGCTCCCTGAGGATTGTCCTCCTGTGCTGCCTCACCAGAGCAGTGGTATCCTCTGTCCCTTCCCCGGCACTGCCAGGTGCAGCAGTCCCACTGCCGGGAGGTCTCTGGAGAGGAGCAGAAGTGCCACTCCCAGCCCGTCCCTTTCTCCATGCTCTGGAGGACCTTCCTGTTGCTGCCCAAAGGGAAGCAGCTCCTCTGCTCTATCTCCGCTCCCGTGGCTGCCTCTGGTGTTTGTTTAACATCCTTTTACTGTAAATTACATATTCCTCTGACACGATGTAAAATATGTTTTATGCTCTCATTTTCCCCTTGTCTTACCACTAAACCTTTTCCAATTTGTGCTGGATACGCTGTGCCGGGATTAGCTGAGCTGTGTTTAAGCAGCCAGTCAAGCCTCAAGCATCACTCATAAAACCTGGAGGTCCCTGCGAGTCCCTCGCACTTGTCACCAGTGACCATAAATCCCCATTTCCTGGGGACCTGTCTCTCCCTCCCCTTTTCTTTCCTCTCTCCCACTCCAGGGAGGTGAGGGATGTGGAGCGTGGTGTGGCTGGAGCTCGGCAGGGCACAGAGCAGGACCGGGTGGGTTCCAGCAAGGACTCATCCCCCAGCTCACTGGGAAGGGGTGCAGGGCTCAGGCCTCATCCCTCCATGGCTTTTCAGGCTGGCAGCCCAGGTGAGGATGGATTTGGGAGTATCTCAAGGCATCGGTGTGGAGCTGAAACCTCTCCCACCACATCCCACCAGGATGGGAGCTGTGAGATTCCAAGAGAGATGCAGTGGTGCAACACTGAGGTCTTTCATCCCCAGTTTGGGGACAAAGTTTGGGGGAGAGCTGGCACAGCCTGGAAGCACCCCGCCATTGCAGAGGGCAGCAGGGGGGCTGTGGCACGAGCACTGTCCTCGCTGTCCCCCGTGCCACGTGCCAGCAGCAGCGTGCAGCACACTGGGCACGTGCTGGCCATGGTGGCAATGGGGAGGAGGCTGCTGGGCTGGGCACTTTTCCTCCTTTAAAGCAAGTATTTCCTGGCAGGGGCTTTGCAAACCTCTCATCCCAGGCTGAATTCCTGAGTTTATCTCCAAACAGAGATTTCAGTCCGGATGAATTCACAGCACCCGCTCCGGGGCTGGGCTGAGGCCGCCTGAGCTTTCCCCACTTGTGTTTTGTCTTGTGTTTTTGGATGGAAACGAAAGAGTTGGAGCACTGACAGGGAACAGCATATCCTGAACAAGCAGAGCCTGGGCTGGCTCCAAACGCTCCAGCCAGGATGAGGGGGAACAGACACAGCCCCTCACACAAGAGAGTCCCTTTTCCTGGGGGTGGCCAAGGAAGGCCAACCTGGAGCTGAAGGGACACCAGCAGGGCTGTCAGCAGGTCCTGCCCTCCTTGAGATGGCCTTTAAGATCCTTCCAACCCAAACCATCCTGGAATTCTATGTTGTTCTTTGACAAGAAATCCACTGAAGCCAGAAGGACTGAGGGGAGTCCTGCACAGGAGGAGATATCTCTATATATGGAGATATTTATAGGGATTTAGGTATTTATTTATATAAATGGGAAACGGGACCCCTCATTTTCACCTGGAGCAGGGTTGGAACCTGCTGCAGTGCGAAAAAGGAGGGAAAAGGGCTGGTACCATGCATAGGAGCCGGATTAGGCCAGAAGGCTCCAGGCTTTGCTCTTTCCAGACAGGTTTGGGATTTTCTCCTCCTTTTCTCCCCAAAGGTGGGTGCAGGTGGGGAAGGAGAGGGTTATGCCAATGTGCCCGGGCAGCTTTACCTGGTGTTGCCCTGGCAATGTGGAGTGCAGCGTGTGGGCAGTGGGGTGTGGGCAGTGGGGTGAAGGCAGTGGGGTGTGGGCAGTGGGGTGAAGGCAGTGGGGTGTGGGCAGTGGGGTGAGGGCAGTGGGGTGTGGACAGTGGGCAGTGGGGTGAGGGCAGTGGGGTGAGGGCATTGGGGTGAGGGCATTGAGGTGAGGGCAGTGAG
>VZRF01012833.1:1589422-1602391 GCA_013396875.1 Vireo altiloquus
GGTGAGGGCAGTGGGGTGAGGGCAGTGGGGTATGGGGAGTGGGGTGAGGGCAGCAGGGTGAGGGCAGCAGGATGTGGGAAGCTTCTCCTGGGCTGTTTCCACCAGGAATAGCAGACAGGGAACACCCTCCAACCCCCCAGCCCCTCGGGGAGAACATAGGGCAGAGATCAGGGGCTGCTCCCCCAGGGCAAACCTCCCGGTGCCCCCTCGGGCATCCCTGTCCATCCCTGGGAATGAAAGGACCAACACCCCGGGAGCTGGGAGCAGAGGGCAGCTGGGAATGAGGAAGCCTTATCACCTATTCCTTTTAATTTTCCAAGTGCTTCATTAAAAAAAAAAAAAANGGGGACATGTGTAACTAATTAAATGGTACAGGGAGAAGAAAAACACGGCTTTTTTAAGAGCCTTTGAATTATGGCTGGAGGTGAAGGAGGCAGCAGGCTCAGGGGATAATTAATCACCAGAGGTGAGATGGCCTGGCTCCCTGTGCCAGCGCTCGCTCCCGGCTGCCAGAGCTCATGGCCCCAGCTCTGGGAGCAGCCATGGAGCTGGCATGGGGAGCTGGGGGGCTGCAGAGCCCTGGGTAGAGCCAGGAGCCTGCGGAGCTCAGGACTCTGCACCTCCATCCCATCAGGAGGATCCTTCCCAAAGAGCTCCCTGGAGGCTCTCCCGGAGCGCATCCATCTCTTTCCACATTCCCCCCGACTCAACTCATCAGGGCCATCCCAATTTCCTCCGTGTCCCCTCAGCAGCACAGGGAACCAAACATGTAGATTCTGCTGCTGCATCCCTCTGTTGGAGTGTGTCCTTTTAAAAGCATCCCCAAACCAGGAATGGTCCCGGTAAAGAAGCTGAGAAGTCTCGGAAGGGAAAGAAAACGTTGTGGCATCTCTGAGCTCACCCATGAGAGAGATTCCCAGCTCCTGCCTGAGCTGAGGAAGGTGTGGAAGGTGGCACTGCTGGGTGCTGCCTCAGATCCGAGGTCTCCTGGGTGGATAACTGGAGCAAGGAGGGTTCATCCCTCTGACATCCTGATGTCTCACTCTGGCTACTGCCTGTGGAGTGGAGGAGCCTCCTGGTCTGATCCAACATGTTTTGGGATCCTGACACAGTGCTGGAATCCTGGGAGAGCCTGGGAGGGAGTGGCTGGGCAAGACAAGAGGTCTCCAGCATGGGAACAGCCCCCAGCCTTCTGCTCCCCAGCAGGGAAGGGAATTAAAATTATCCACTTGTGCTTCTCCAGTATTTCCTTCCTTGCCATCCAACATCCTCTGCAGAGAGCTGGGGTGGGAGCAGCAGCCTGGGTGCCCCAAGGACAGCAGGGGCAGGGTGGGTATCATCGGCTCAGAGGAGGCATTTTTGAGAGGTGACCAAATGCTTTCCAATGGAATGCTGGAGTCAGGAAATGCTGATTCCACACACTAGAAGGGCTTTGTGGAAACATTTATATTTCATCGACGTGTTTGGTGAATAATTATGAAAACACTGCAAGGTTCAGGGGTCCCAGTTCAGTTTTAGCATTTTCCCTCTGAGTCGAAACATCAAAATCAAACCAAAATGCTCCAAAAAACACTTCCAAGTTCTGTGAGTGAGATTTTTTTAAAGACAATTCCTTTATTTATTAAATCACAGTTTTTCCAGGTGAAATTTGAAGATGTGAACTCTTCTGTCTCCCAGGGACTGAATAAAGAGGTGTCAGGGCTCCCTGGCTTCACCTTTGCTGTGAACCTGACCCTGAGCCCAGCGAGACGTGGGAATGCCAAGGACTCGTGGCCTGGTGTGTTTGAGCAGCAGCAGGGTCAGGGTCCGCAGTGTCGCATCCTGCATTGATTGTCCCGTGCCCCTCCCGGCTCTGCTCTCTCCTCTGGCTCTGACCCCGCTCCCGGTGGGAAGAGTCCCTGTGCTGGGGCAGCGACCCCTGACCAGCAGGTTGGGACTTTCCCCAGCTTGCCCCGTGTCCCAGGGGCTGGCGCTGGGGGACATTTGGTGGCCATTTCTCTACTGTCACCTCGTGTTCCCGCAGCGCTCGGAGCAGCACCCAGCAGGGCTGGAAATTTGGACCTTTCCAATTAACATTTCGCTCACCTGACGTGAGGTGTGAGCCACCGGCACCCGGGAGCCCTCCCAGCTTGCCTGAACAACCATTTCCATCCCCGACCGGAGTAATTGATGTCCTATTTTCCCTTCATTCATATGCAGGAGGCATGGGAATGCTGGAGCCGGCAGCGGGATGGCATGGGGCTGTCCCTGCACCCCTCGCTGCTGGCCACCGAGTCCAGCCCGCGGCACTGGTTTTACTGGTGGTCTGCTGGTTTTTCAATGCCCCAGTGTCACCCCCAGAGCTCTGCGGGGTTCGTGGTGTGGGGGCTAATCCCGCAGGGATGGATCCCCAAGCCTGCTTTAACATTCCGCTCAGCCGCACGGAGCAGGAGCTGTCTGCCAGCCCCGCGGGGGGACTGTCTGATCGCTCCCAGCCCTTGTCACAGCCACCGGCAAGGTCTGTGTCTGTGTGGCCGGGTGGGGTGGGCTGTCCGAGGGGTGGGGGGCACCAGTGGGGCAGGGACCCCACTGCCGGGACAGCCCCACGGGTGCCCAGCCAATGCACAGGTCCGTGCTCACCTCCAGCTGCTGGGCCAGGCTGGGGAGCTCCCCACATCCAAGGGGACAGAGGCAGGAGCTGCTGCTGCCAGCTCCATGTCCCACCAGCTCTGTGGGTCAGGTCACCCCTTGCAGAAGACCCCTTAGGCTCTCTGAGCTTTTCCTTGGAATCGTGCTGGCAACGGAGCCCAGCCAGGCTGGATGGAGCAGGGATGAGCCACAGCGCATGGCAGGACAGGGTCCCTGGAGACCCTTCCCCTCTGTCCTCAGAGGACAGTGGCTTAGTATTGAAAGAGTGGAGGAGGCCAGGTGAGACAGGGCTGGTCTGGTGGGAGGTGGACCCATGGCAGGGGGTGGAACTGGATGATCCCTAAGACCCCTTTCAACCCAAATTATTCCATGAATCTATGACAGTGGGGAGGTCCCCACGCAGCTGTGGATCAATGACGTGAGACAGAGACACTGGTGACACTGGCAGCCCCAAGCAGCTGCCAGGAGAAGGCAGGGAGGGACACAAGGACAAGCAATCTGGATACTGCAGGGTCCCTGTGCCATCCCCAGCCCCTGCCTGGGGAAAATATTGGGCCAAGAGCTTTATTTCTGCTTGATCCCTGTCTGTGTGCAGGTCCTGAGACTGGCTCGGCACCAGCCAGGTCAGTGTGTGCCCTGGGCTGGCCACAGCAGGTCAGTGTGTGCCCTGGGCTGGCCACAGCAGGTCAGTGTGTGCCCTGGGCTGGCCACAGCAGGTCAGTGTGTGCCCTGGGCTGGCCACAGCAGGTCAGTGTGTGCCCTGGGCTGGCCACAGCAGGTCAGTGTGTGCCCTGGGCTGGCCACAGCAGGTCAGTGTGTGCCCTGGGCTGGCCACAGCAGGTCAGTGTGTGCCCTGGGCTGGCCACAGCACTGTCCAGCAGGGTCTGGGCAGGTCCATGTGTGCCCTGGGCTGGCCATGGCACGGTTCAGCAGGGACCAGGCCGGTCCGTATGAGCCCTGGGCTGGCCACAGCAGGTCAGTGTGTGCCCTGGGCTCATCCTGCTGCCTCTTGCACAGCTCTGAGTCACAGCCAGCGGTAGAGCAAGAAGGGCAAGGCTTGTGATGAGTGAAAACAAAGAAAAAACTTTTCCAGCTGCTGGGGAACGGAGGTGTTTTCTCCCGAGGTGCCAAGGCAGCTCCCGATGGCCTCGGAGCAGCGGGGTCTGGGCAGGCATGGGGTTTGTGCTCGGACATGGAGTAAAGTGCGTCTGCCATGGCCCCCAGCCATGCCCTGACATGGGTTTTCCATGTTTTTCTCCTTCTTCCAGCTCTCAGCAGGCAGAGAGTCTCCCTCAGATCGGCCCCCTCATGCTTGTGCTACAGCAGACCAAAGGAAGGCATGCCCAGCTCACCCTCCTACCCCTCACCCCGACCAGGGGACCATAAATGAAATTATCAGGGGGAAGGGAAATAGAATGTGAGCCCTGAGACTCCTGAGCACCTCCTGCCAAAGCTCCCAGAGCATCCCAGAGACACAGTCTGTATTCCCTCTGAACTTCCTGCAGCTTCTTGGGGCTCTCCTGGGAGCATGAATTTATTTGATGCAATTTAATTTTGGGGTGGTTTTTAAGTAATTAAAAGAGACGAGAGAAGAAAAAGCATAAAATTAAAGGAAGGATGAGCAGGGCTGTGAGGGAATTCCCCAGGGAGAACGTAGCCCAGTGCAATGGGTTTAAAACCTTCTCCAAGCACAAGGGGCACTGCAGAAGCAGGGGTGGAAGAGTTTGTCCAAGGCATCAGGCACAAGGCACTGCCAGAGCTCCATGTTCCTCTCCTCCAGGGGGAAAGGGAGCAAGTCCTACCTGCAGGAAAGATGCTGGGACCTGCCTGGGCTCCCTGTGGAGCTGAGGAGCAGGGAGGGAGCTGAGACAGCAGTTCTGGTGGGCAGCAGGTCACTGTGCACCGTGAGGTTGGCTGCTCCGGTGGAATTCGGCTGGGCTGCCCGGGAACAGTGAAGTCTCCCCGCTTGGCCGAGTGTCTGGGATGTGCCTTGATGGAAATCAGTGCCAGGATGGCTCAGACAAGTTGTGCTGGGGTCACTACACAGTCCAGGGCAGTCCCTTGCCCAGGGCTGTGTGCTGAGGAAGCCAGAGTTGCTGGCTGAGCTCCAGGAGCAGATAAGGTCTTTGGTTATAGGATAACCGGATTAACCAGGCTGTGTGGGGGCAACAGCTCCCAGCTGCTCCGCCAGAATTGTGGGGCTGCTGTGCCCCTTGGCCTGGTGTGATAAACCTGCAGGTTCCTCCTGGAGCAAAAGGAAAGGTGGGAAAAGCTGGGTGCAAGGTCAGGAGCAGCACAGGCACCCAGGGATGCGGCTGACACCTTCTGTGACAGCTCCCAGACAGGTGGGGTCAGTGACCCATGACCCATTCCATTCCATGCCATGCCATCCCCTCTCCCTGTCCCTGCTGAGCTGCTGGGATCACGTGGAGCTCCTGAGGCTCCAGCTGGGCCACTCGTTGGAAGCTCCAGGCAGCAGCAGAGCCAGTGGGAAGGTGCAGTGAAGCATCTACAGCCACACTGACATCAATTCAGCTCTAACCCTAGCCTTCCTCCCTTCCTCCTCCTCCTGCTCAGTCCCCCCACTCTGACCTCAGTCACCAGCTCCCCCAGGATGCTTCCCAGGCTTTGTCCCACCTCAGAGCTAGCCCAGCCTTTGCAGTGGGAGCTGCCACATCTCCCTGGAAGAAACACAGGGCTGGCAATCGCTGGCCCAAGTGACCCAAGTTTCACTGCTGACCCTGGATAAGGCACTGAATGCCTTTGGCTCAGCTCATCCCAAATCCTGGAAGCAGCAGCGCAGACTGGACATGACTGACAAGTTAATGCTTGGAGCCTGCTCGGCAGGCACCATTTACGAGAGTTACCTGAAGGACACTGCTGGGAAAGGACTTTTCTGACTCATAACAAGTGAATCTGGGACAAGGAGAGCACCCAAAACTTCCTACAGCCATAACAGCTTCCCTGGGATTAGCTGGAGAAGGGAGAGCCTGCTCAGCCCGGGAGTGAGCAGCTCATTTGCTAAATTAAAGGACTAAGCAAGAAACCGATGTTTTGGGATGTAGTTTCTCCCTTGGCTGTAGGTGATACTTCCCCTGCTCATTCCCTGTGCCCAGGGCGAGCTGTGCAGGATTTGCTCCCAGGGACCTGGAGCTGCTGATCCCTCCTGCATGGAGGAAGAGCTGAAGGTCATCTCCTTCCCCAGGAGAGAGGGGTATCCTGCATGCTGGGGAAGTGCCTGCTTCCAGGACATGATCCAGACAGAACAGTTCCATCTTCCATCTTGACATCCACACCTGGGTATCCATCAGGATATTCACTGGGAGCCTCTTTTTCCAAGCCATCCCTGTCTCCACAGGCTGTACCATGAAGCTTCTCACAGGGGTTGATTTAAATGAGGCCCATTTCAGAGCCTGGGGAGTGAGGCTGGGCTCAAACCCACCGCCAAATCTTTTCCTCCAAAGAGGCAGCAACTTTTCCACACTCCTTCAAAGCTCCTCCAGAGGACAGGATGGACTGAGTGTCCATCCTCCTGCCCCAGGCTTTTGGATATCCTTCATCCCGCTGGATTTATACTCCTGGTCTCCCTGTTGCTCCAGGCTCGCTGCATCCAGGACTCAACCAGTTTGTCCTAACTTTGGCTTTGACAGTGGAGCAATCCCTCACTCCACGGGAGACGCTGCCATGTGGAAAACAGGCACTTCCATCCTCCAGACCACGGGATGCAGAGGAATGGGCTCCTGGAGATGGAAGAGGTGTGACGGGATGGGCAGAGACACAATGCTGGCTCGGCTGGTCCCTGCTCCGTCACATCCCACTCGGTTTTCCCGGTGGGTTCCCCCTCCCAGCCTCCCGGGCTGTTTTCCTTGTACCGAAGCCGTCTCCGCTTTCCCCACAACACGAACTCAGGCGACCACACAAACCAGAGGCTGGGAGAGGGAGCGTCTCCGAGTGCACCGGGCAAATCTGATCCTGCCAGATTAGGGAAGGCTTTAACGAGGCTTTGAGCCCTCGCCTGGCTCTGGGGTTTATGTATGGCCACGGTCACCGCTCTGAGACTGCCACCGCCATCCATCAGCCCCAGCGCCTGGCACCCGGCCAGGCACCGGGAATTTTGTGCTGAGTGATATCAGAAGCCGAAACGAGCCCCACATACTTTGGGTAATTCCCAGAGGCCGTAAAACACCTCGGCCGTCTCCCATCCAACATTTATGTGTTTGGCATTAAACTTCCCCAAATTAGTGCTAAGTGCATTAAAGTTGTAAAACTACCCGGAGTAAAACCCCATTAAATGCTCAAACGGGCGGATGCGGTGCACCCCCAAACCCCTGGAATTCGGGTTGAAATCCAGGAGCCCCATGACGCCCAGGGCTTGTGCCGGGGGCAGCCGAGAATGCCGTGGTGGAAGGGATGAGCCATCCCACCATCAGCTCCCTGAGCAGCTTTTTCCCAACAGGGGATTCCTTTGAGATGTCAGACGTTGCAACTCTATTAATACTCTCTGGAGCGTCGGATGCAGACAAGACAGGCTGGGGAACAGGAGGGGAGGAGGGAGGAAACATCCAGGCTTGGACTGGTGTCCCAGTGTCCCTGGCATGTATGGGGACAGCGGGGTGGCAGAGAGCCCCGGGGGCTGAGGGCTGGCCTGAGCTCCGCTATTGTTGGGCTGCAGGAACCTCCGTCCTGCCCCAGCTGCTCAGGATGGAGCTGCTGCCACATTCCAGGAGGAGCCCAGAGGGCTGCCAGCATTTTGGCAGGAAGTTTTGCATGGATCCTCTGCTCCCAGCTTGGGTTGGAGAGCCCCCCGGGAAGGCTAGGGGACCCAGGACACCCAAACCACAATTCCCAGAGTTCCCCAAACACTCCAGGCATTCCCTGTGCCCTCAAATCCTGTGCCAGCCCCAACCCCGTGTGCCACCGGGAAGCTGGCACGGAGCCTGTGCTGTTCATTCCATCCCCTCTCCTCTGGCAGCCCTGTGTGTGTTTGGTGTTTACATCCCGGGATCCCTGGATACTGCCGACCACACTCATGGTGCTGCCCGTCACCGGCTGACGTCTTCCTCCCGATGCCGCTTCCATGGGCAGGAAGCGGCTTGGCTCCTGCAATTCCTCCTGTGCCAGACTGTCCACGTGAACCCAGAGAGGGCAAGGACATGGCACCAAGTCTGGGAAGGGAAATATCCCACAGAATGCCTGCAGAAGGAGGGATGGGGATGGAAGGCAGGGAAATTGCCCTGATTGCCCTGGGTGAAACCAGCTCGCCATGGCAGGAGCTGCCCACAGAGCCAGGGAAGGTGTGTTTGTCCCTGTGTTTGCTTTTCCCATGTGTTCCCAGAAAGGTGGGGATCTCTTCCCAGCTTGCTCCTGGCTGACACGATCCAGGAATTGTGCAAACAGCCATAAAATCCCACAATCTGAGGAGGAAATAGCTCTGCCTCCCTGGTGACTTTTCCTAAGGGAGGGAATTATCAGCTTGGCCTCCAGCTGAAGGGAAGCAGTGCAAGGGTCAGGGACAGGGGATTGGCTCCTTCGATCCAAGTCAAACTCCAAAGGCTCTATCCCGTTCCTTCTGCTGCGCTCCTGCCTCCAGTGCACATTCCACACCTCCCACCATTTCCAAAGGCCCACCCAGAGCTCAACTTGGTAAAGAGGCTTCCCGACTTCATCCCATCCATCCCACCCCATCTCACCCCATCCCATCCCATCTCATCCCACCCCATCCTATCCTTCCCAGCCCATCCCATGTCCTTTCCTGTTACCATTTCCCACCCTGGACCCTCTCTCCCTCGCCCTGCTCCAGAGGCAGGAGCAGGATGCAGGGCCAGGTCCCTGTGGGCTCTTGGCTGTTACATCCCGTTCCTGCTCTCCAAGGTACCTGTCCAGTTTTATTACTGTCCCTTCTCAACACTTTGGAAACCTTCCCAAGATGTACTTACAGAATTACTGTTCCTGCTCTGAAGAGAAAAGAGCCAAATCCTTGTTTTAATTCCTTCCCGTTAACATCTGAAAGGGGGATTATCCTCCCCACAAAGGGCCAGGGTTTGGGTAATGCTGTTTTCACTTGTTTAAAAGTGAATTTTATAAAGTCTTTCTCTCCCTGTGTCTCCTCGTCCAGTTCTTTCCATCCCTCCATCCCATCTCTAGGCACATGGAAGGTCCTGGGGTGGGTACGGCACGGAGGGAGCTGCCACTGCTGATCCAAAGAGAATTCCAACATCAACAGGAGAAGAATTTGTCAAATCCTCAGGTCAGGGTCAGAGAACTGAGCCCAGAAAGGATTTGTGGTGCCCTCACTATTTCAGCGCCAATTCCAGCAGTGCCGACAGGATCCAGCCTTCATCCAGGCAGGACAAGGACGAGAGCACGTCAAGAACAGATTTCCCCACAGGCAGGAACAGCTGCACCACAGTCAACTCCAGGACACAAAAAACAGGGGGAAAGAGGAACAGAATTCCAGCTCCGAAAAGCTTCCAGCACATTGGAGTGGCTGCCGACATCTCCCACCCTGGATCCCTCCATCCCTCTGGCACCAAGCACGGAGCCTCCAAAGCTTCCTGATCAACGGTGTGGTTCTCTTTGAGCAGCCACGCTATTTATAAATGGTTGGTAAAATATTTATGTTAGGAGCCACTTTGCCTTGCTGCCTTAAAAAATTAATACGACATTAACTGGGCTCCGAACATTTTGGGTTTTCAAAATCGAGCTGAAAATTAAACAATCCTTGGATCTGGGGTGGGAGCAGCACCGCAGCAGGAGGATTTATCACATGGAAAAGCAACGGGGCTGCCACTTCTCTGCCAAAGCCATCAGAATTCCGGGGTATTTTTATGCCTTGAGTAAATATTCCCCTTTTATTTTTTTTTGAAACAGTTTAAAAAAAAAAAGAATAATAAAACCTGGTCGTTAAGGACAATCAAAGCCAAGCTGAAGATGTTGATGTCATATTTAAAAAATACAGGAGGCTTCAAGATAAACTTTTACATTGGGCAAATATAGCAACTAATTAGACCTCCCCAGCCCCTACAAGGATTTCTCTGTAAGGTCCCTCTGGTTTTGTCCTCTTTAAAGAACTGCTGATGCTTCATGGAAAACACAGATAAACAATTTGTTCTCAGCCCAGCCTGGCTCTTCCCTTTTCCCTCTTTCTCTCTCTTTTATCCTCTCCTACTGATCTTAATGATGAAGCAGAGGCCAAACTCATTTTTGGTGGGATTGCTCTTAGGGGGTTGTTCCAAGGGTGTCCCACCACAGCTGTCCCTGAGCAGCTTCTCCAGCCCCTCCTTCACCCCCATCCCCAGGCCAGGGAGCGCCAGCAGAAATGTGTAAAACCTCAGGAATAAACTGCTTTTTGCTCTTTTCCAGGCCCTTTCCAAGCCCCAGGAGTGTGGTGGTGCCAGAGGTCCATGGGCAGGCAGAGAAAGAGAGGAGTCAGAGGAGGAAGAGGAGGAGGAGGAGGCTCTTGGATGGTTCCCTCCTGCCCTGGAGGCAAATCTTTCCCTTCAAGATGGAACATGCCGGAACCTGCAATAAATCCTGGAGTTGGCTTTCCCAAAAAGAGTCAGGAAGGGTGAGTGAGGAGACAGAGCTCTTCCTATGGGGGTGAATATCCAGTTGAGTAACCCTGGTTTGAGTAACCCTAATTAAGCTCTTCCATCAATGCCAGCTGAGTCACTGGGAGAGCAGCAGCCTGAATTTTCAGGAATAACCAGGGATTTGGGACCCCAGCTGGAAAATGGCACTTAGAAAACAATCAACGTTGTATGCTTGTCTTCCTGACCTCAAGAGGCTGGAAAAGGTCTTGGGATGGGCACCCCAAAGATCCCCTCTGCTTTCAATGGTTGGGAAAACGCTCATGGCGAATCCAAGGAATGTTCTCATGGAGCAATTGTGCAAGAGCAGGCTTGTCCATTCACTGTTGGCCCTGCCCATGGTTATAAAGCCGGAGGTGAAAGGGCTGGGATGGGGAAAAGGGGGGATAATAAACCTCAGGGAGCACCACGGAGGAGAAAGGCTGCCCTGAGTATCAGGGATCAGCTGAACCACCATGGGAACCAAACAATTCCATGGAGAGAAAGGAGAGAATGGAGAAGGTCGGAGTGGATTGTCATGCCATGGATGTGCTGAGGTCAAGGAGAGGGAAAACAAGCCCGAGCAAGGCGTGGCAGCAGGGAGGGAGTCACCAGGCTCCCATACTGCTCACATTCCTTGAATAGCTAAAATAACACCAACCAAATCCAAACTCAGCTGAAGACACTGATGTCATCCACGGAAAGATTTTCCAGACCTGCATTTTTTATCCTAATAAAATAAAGGCAGCGATTAATTAAATCCCAGCGGGCCTTACAAGGCATTTCTGTGGCCGGTGTGTCTGGAGGCCACGGGGCTGGTGTGCAATGGTGGTGACACACGGAGAGGGAACAGGATATTCCTGAAGGAGAAAGGAGGTCAC
Source organism: Vireo altiloquus (assembly GCA_013396875.1). NCBI lineage: Eukaryota > Metazoa > Chordata > Aves > Passeriformes > Vireonidae > Vireo > Vireo altiloquus. The sequence goes on from VZRF01012833.1 coordinate 1,600,500, forward strand.
AGAGCTGTGGAAGGGCGAGCTCTGGGAAAGGGAGGTGAGAAACAGAGGGATGGCTGTGTCACACAGGAGGAGGAGGGCAAAGCATTGTGGAGTCATGGAATCATTCAGGTGGGAAAAGCCCTCTGTGACTGAGTCCAACTATTCCCCCAGCACTGCCAAGGCCACCCATGTCCCCAGGTGCCACATCCACGTGGTGTTTGGACTCTTCGAGGGATGGTGATTCCACCACTGCCCTGTTCCAGGACTTGACCACCCTTTCCATGAAGAAATTTCCTAATATCCAATGTAAACATCCCTTGGCACAGTTTGAGGCCATTCCCTCTCCTCCTGTCCCTTGTCCTTGGGAGCAGAGCCTGACCCTCCCCCAGCTGTCCCCTCCCATCAGGGAGTTGTGCAGAGCCACAAGGTCCCCCCTGAGCCTCCTTTTCTCCAGGTTGGAACCCCCAAGAGAGACTGAGAGGCCAAAGTGAGCCAGGGGAAACCAGCAAGGGACACCTGGCACTCCAGGTGCACAAAGACAGGGAGGCAGCCAAGGTGTCCCTGGTGCCACCCTTCCAACCAGCCCGCACTGCTCACGGCTGCGACAAGAGCTGAGCGGTTGGGCCACCCAAGGAAGCCCAGGAGGACGCGCTGGGGTCACCACCAGTGCAAGGACCTGTGGCATCCCCGCGAGGGTGGCTCTTGTCGCACGCAGCCCCAAGGTGTCCCCACACCTGCCCTCAGAAAGCAGCTCCAGCCTGGCAGAGGAGCAGCTCCATGGGCCCAGCAGGGCAGAGGAGCCTGTGCCCAAATTGCCTCATTGACTCCATTGTTCAGCTGACTCCGTTGAAAATGGAGCATGTAATTGTTTCCCCGAATAGAGTCGAACACCATTAAACGTTGGGCTGAAGCTTTGCCATCCAGCAAATATTCCAGCTGGCTGGCGATCCTCTGGGATTGGCTCTGCATCACCATGGTTACGGACTGGCCACGGCTTTATTCCTACGGTTAATTAAAAAGCCCCTTTTCCGAGGTGGATGTGCCCGGGGCTTCGCTGGCACGATGGCTCTGCTGGTGCCCATCCATGAATTCCATGGCTCTGGGAAGGCACCGGACACCCACAGAGAGCTGGAGAGGCTGCCGGGGATGGACATCCCATCCACAGGGATGCGGGCTTCCCAAGGGAATTTGGGAGCTGTAAAGAAGAGGTTTGTACACCCAGGCGAGGGATTGCTTTGTCTGTCCTGTCTGTTGTCCATCTCCCGAGGTTGTCCTTGAGCAGGGTGAGAGCTGTTCCCAGAGGATGAGGACTGAGGGAGAAAGTGGCTCCTAAGGACCTTTGTGTCCTCAGAAGGCTGAGGTGGAAGCACAGCCCAGCTGCCACGAGGGAGTTGTGGTGTCCTTGGGCACCGTTTAGCAGCAGAGTTGTGAGACCACCCTTGCCAGCCAGGAGAGGAGTCCAGGGAGAGTCTTCATTTCAGACAACTGCGGAATAGTTTGGATTGGAAAGGAAAAAAGCTCATCTTGTTCCACCCCCTGCCATGGGCAGGGACACCTTCCCCTATCCCAGGTTGCTCCAAGCCCTGTCCAACCTGGCCTTGGACATTTCCAGGGACAGGGCAGCCAGAGCTTCTGTGTGGCTCTCCACCCTCATTGTGAACAACTTCTTCCTTATATCCCATATAAATCCCCCCTCTTTTAATTTAAAACCATCACCCTATGTCCTGTCGCTCCAGGTCCTGCCAAAAATTCTGTTCCCAGATAATCTGGGAGTGCAAGGCGAAGACGGGGATTCCCTTGAGGGGAAGGTGCGGGAAGGTGCGGGAAGGTGCGGGAAGGTGCGGGAAGGTGCGGGAAGGGAAGGTGCGGGAAGGTGCGGGAAGGTGCGGGAAGGTGCGGGAAGGGAAGGGAAG
>VZRF01012833.1:1602956-1663848 GCA_013396875.1 Vireo altiloquus
AAGGGAAGGGAGAAATCAAGAAAACAAGAGAAAGGGGGGGAGGGAGGGAGGGAGGGAGGAAGGGAAGGAAGGAGAGGCGCAAACAGCAAAGGAAAGCCTGCACACAAATGAGCCTTAATTATCCTAATGACATGGAGCTGATTATCAAAGCCAACATTTAGGGATGGGGATCAGATACCATCTGGTGCTCTGCAGCAGCCTGGGAAGGGCTGGAACTAAGCAAACTTGGGTTAGATCCCTGGAAGTCTGGCTGGGGGGCACTGTGTCAGGGGCTGAGCTCTCAAACCCACCCTCAAAGCCCCCCTGAGGGGCTAAACCCCACCAGCCCCCCAAACCACCATCCCCAGCTCTGGGGCTTTCAACCTCAGGTTGTTTCCCAAGCAGAGCCTGCCCTGCATGAGGAATTCCACTCTCAGATTCCAGGAGCGAGCCTGGCTGCTTTATGAAAGAGAATTTTTGAGGCCTTTTGTCAACAGCTAAATGTTGCAGTTGACAAAGTCAATGCAAGATGTGATATTATAAATATTAGATTAATTGTATTGTATGGGATTTATAGCACCTAAAGATCCAAGGAGCTATTTTTACCTCTGCGAAAAATAAAACAAGAGAGTTAAAGTGATTTGTTCAGACACATTCCTCTCAAAAACTTTGTCAGAACCAGCAGATTCCCCAGGAACACTTTGATTTCCATAAAACTGCATTTCTCAGTAGGAAAACCAACCTGCCAACAATTCCAGGCTGAGCCCTCCCACAGAACCAAGCTGTCTCCAGAGAGGCACTTCCCAAACTGTGGCGCCTGTTTTCCATCCCCGGGGTGTGGGGTCCCCCCAGGCTGCCCTGTGTCCCTCAGGGGTTATGCTGTGGCAGCTGAGGGGTCCCACAAAGCCACGTCCATCCTGTCCCCGTGCAGGTGAAGATTTGGAGGTGCTGCTCATTGCTGCGACACCTTGGTGAAAGTTCCCACTGGGACAGGATGCAGCAGCCAGGGGCTGATCCCACATCCTTCCCAAGCCCCAGGACCCCCAGAGATCTGTGCACACCACAGGGGAGAGGTGGTCTGGGAGTCCCTAAAGCATGGAATGGGCAGGAATCACCAGTGCGGCTCTGGATCATCAACTTTGCTTTCCCAGCAATAAAAATCAGCCAACTTAAAATTCCCCGTCAGCAAATTAGCTCCAGCCTGGAGTGGTCCATGTGCCCACCCTGGTGCTGTCAGGGCTCTACTGTGCCAGGCTCTCCCAGCTCTCCTCATGCCCAATTCCTGCTCTCTGGCCCAGCCCAGGTAACACTCGTTGGATTCAGGGCATCCTGGGATGCAGTGAGCTGTGCCTGGCAGTGCCGAGCCTCCACTCCATCAGGGATGGGATGTGTCCTCCTGGGAGACACAGTCCTGCCAGCTCCTAAGAACCTCCAGCCTCCAGAGGTTTCCCTTCAAAACCTTTCAGAGGTGCTGGACCTCTGACCCTCGAGCTGTGTCCCTCTGTCCCCGGTGATGCTCTCAGCCGGGTCAGCTCCCTGCAGGAGCACGATGTGCGTGTCCAGAGCGTCTCCAGCTTCTTGGAGGCACTTGGAGCATGGATGATTATGTGTTTGCTGCATTTCCAAGCAGCTGCTTTGCTTCCCGTGCTGAGCATTGGGCTGGTGAAGCCCCAGCCCCCCCTGCTCCCACCTCATCCAGGTTTCCCAGAGCCCATTCCAAAGGGCTGCCTGCACTGTTTCCCTTCCACTCCCGGCTCTGGTGGCTGCTGCTAAATTTAGCGAGGAGCTTCTGTCCATTCTAATACTAATAGGCCCATTTTTAATAATGATGTTTTCACAGCAATTTCAGCCCATCACAGTGTCACAGGGGGATTGAGGGAAAAAGCCTCTAATCCCTGTTAATAGATTCCATTTGACAGCGAACGTGTCTCGGGGTTCCTTCCCTAAGGCCCCGCTGTGCTCGGTGTCACTTATGGCTGACCTTGGAGGGGAACAGCACCTTCTCCAGAAGAATGGCCTAGTGTCCATCTGGAATGGGGCTCCCAGCCCCCCGACTCCCCTTCCCCACATCTCAGATTTCTTGGAACGTCTATTTTGGGAAGTCCTCTGGGGTGGGGGTCTCGTTTGCTTTTTCTTCTCTGCTGGGCACAAAGGTGAGTGCTCCTTCCTGCACAGCTCAGGAGATAGGGAATTTCTCCTCAGTCTTGCTCCTAGGAAGAGGAAAATCCTCCTTTTTCCACACTGGGAGGTGGGGAAAGAAGAGCCAAGGGGGTCAGGGTGGTGCCTGCTTTGAGGAACCAGCAGGAGCTGCCAATCCCTGTGTTCCCAACTCCCTGCTGGACAGACACGAGGTCGGTGTCCATGACAAGGAACCCCCTGGAGCCTCACAGCCCCCCAGAGCCAGCCTGCCTGACCGGTGAACTTAAACATCCCAGGAAACACCTGCTGGAAGGTACCAGCCAGCACCTCAGGAAGCTGCAGGTCCAGAAATCCTTAAACAGGGAAGAATAACTGGCAGTTTGTCTCCAAGCATGGGGAGCTCAGGCAGCACCTCCTGCCTGGGAGTGGATCCCACCCATTTTCCCAGCTGTGGAGGGGCAGGATCCATCGCCCAGCACCTCCCAGGATAGACAAACAGGGAATGCAGTGTGGTGGAAGTGCCCCGTGGCCAGACACCTCCTGCTGATCTGCGATGGGCCGTGAAGGTGTGAGAACCCCCCCAGCTCTCCCCCCTCTCCGAGCGCTCCTCCAGCTGGAGGTGGTCTGCAAAGGGCCAGGTCAGCCCTGCCTGGCTGTGAGCCCTGACCCCTGCCAGCCCCCAGCCCTGACCCCTGCCCCCCTTGCTCTCCCCTCACCCTCCATGCTGTCCGGGTCCTTCGCCTCCTGTCCCCTCCTTTCATCCTGCTGGGATGCAGCAGCAGCTCCGTGTGTGTCCGGGGGCTGGAGGCAGGAGCCAGGGGCCCCTGGCAGCGGTTTGGGGGGCAGGAGGAAGGGCAGAGCCCTGCTGTAGCTCACAGCTAAATGCTGCCTTTCACTCCAGCATTCCCGAGGAAAGTAATGAGAATAATTAAAGGTAATTTCATTTATTTCAGCTCCAGCGTGTAAAGCAGATGGGGTTGGGGGTTTCCAGCCTCTCACTGGAGGAGGGGAGGGCACAAAGCAGAGCTCCAATGCTGAGCTGCCCTCAGGGATTACGGGACACCCTTTTCCCTCCTGGGACCATGGTCCCTCTCTCCGAACCCTGCTGTTCGTGAGGCTCACCTGCAGGAGGGGATCCCACAGTGGCGTGGGGCCGCTCAGAGAGTGGTTCTAGGGGGGAAGAGATGGTCCCAGAGGGAGCCTTCCCTTCGAGAGGCCTGTGCTGGATTAGACCTTTGGAATTACCCTGGAGAGAAGCTGGAGCAGGGAGAGCTTCCCCGGAGCCAGGCTTTCCCCATCCCATGCTCAGGGAATGCCGAGTGAGGCTCAGCCCAGCCTGGCAAGGTGGAGCCGTGCCTGGGAGCCCCTCTGAGAGCAGGGGCCATGCTCCTGGGGAGCCAAAAGCCCCCAGAAAGGTGCCAAGGGCACTTCCACCGCCCTGATTCCAGGGAATCAGCCCTGGGATCTGGGAGCAGGACTTTATCGGGCTGTTAGTCACACAAACACCCTGCTTGGAGGGACCTCGCTGGGTGGTGACGATGCCAAGCTGGGTAATTTGGAGCCCATAAACCACCCAGGGCACAGCTCCTGCAGCAGCACATTCCATCCCTGCTCCACGAGCCAGGTGATGCTCCCGAGCCCCTCTGCATCACACGCAGACATTTCTGAGGACTACAGGAACTTCATCCAGAGACTTTGTCACCTACAGCATCACAACAGCATCGCTGGGTGGCTCCTGCTGATGGGAGAGCTGAGAAAACCCCGCTTGCCAAACTGTGGCTGTTTCCTGACACATTCCAGCACAAGTGGGGACAGGGTGACAGCGCTGCCGGAGCCTGAGCAGACACCCACATCCCACGGTGCCTCTTGTGACACGGGAATGCTTTGACTCACCTGAGCTCCCGACCCCATTGTGTCTCTTCTGCATGAATTCTGCACAGGGGCTCATGAAATATGAATTGGATCCTCAAATATTCAACAGCAGCGTTTGGAATGGCGTGTTTGGGTGCGTCTGAAATGTTCCCTGTGCCAGGGAGTGACAGGAGCCACCCAACTGCGGGAGAGGAGAAATGCCAGGCCATGCCCGTGGCTGGGTGACAAGGATGAGTTTCTGAGCATCTGCTCTGCAGGGATTCATGGACAGGGATGAATGTCACGGAGAACTTTGTAATTTTGTTCATCACAGTAAATGTGATTCAGAGAAGTGTCACTGAATCGTTGAATCACTGAATCCCAGAATGGTTTGGATTGGAAGGGATCTTAAAGCTCATCCCATCCCAACCCCTGCCGTGGGCAGGGACACCTTCCACTATCCCAGGTTGCTCCAAGCCCCGTCCGACCTGGCCTTGGACACTTCCAGGGATGGGGCAGCCACAGCTTCTCTGGGAAATCCAACCCAGCCCTTTACCACCCTCACAGGGAAGAATTTCTTCCCAGTATCCAATTCTGAAGTACAATTAGAAACAAAAGAAGGGAAGAAAGGCAAACATCCCGGCAGGAATGTTTTCCTTGCATTTTATTGTCTTCACATCACCAAACCCACATCTGTGGCTTTCTGGCCTGAAGGCATCCGGATGCCTTGGGGGTGCATCCAGGACCAGAACCAGCTCTTGCCACTTTCAGATACCTGTAGTTCCTCATCCCAGGAATTGTGAAGATCCGCGAAAACTCAGAGGGCACCACCTCACACTCCAGCCCCTGGTGCCTCTGGGGCGGCAGTGGCTGCTGCTCACCCTTCTCCTGCTCCCAGTTCCTGAGGAGACTCCATGAACCTCTGCCCTTTCGTGGTGCCCCCAGCCCGGGGGAGGGTCTGCGGGGGCCGGGGGCTGGCAGGGAGCCCACGGGTCCCCTCGGTCCCAATCAGCTGTGATTGAAGGCAGCCCCGAGCCCCTGTCCCTGCGCGTTTCCCGACGAGCATCCGTGGAATCTGCAAGCCATTAGCTGTGTGTTATCTTTCGGGAGATGCTGAGGTGAGCCATATGGAAGCACTTACTCGTCAACAGCCTGGGACAGGGTTTGGTGGGGTGGCCAGGACTCAGCCCTTTGTGAACTGCAGAGAAGCTGGAACGCGTCCATTGACCCATTTAATGAGCTCCGGCAAGGGGAATTTCACACTGTGCCTGGAGCAGCAGTAACCTTATATGTAGGGAGAGGGGGAGATAATTCCTAATCTTGTCAATCATGCCGTTGTGAAATCCGCAGCAGGGTTTCTGGGAGCGGGAGGGCCAAGGAGAAGGCGAGGGCCTGATCCAGCTCCTTGCAGAGCGGGGCTGCACAAGAAAGGCCTTTCATTATTTTTCTTCGCAGTCTCCTCATTTCCTCACTGCAAAAAACAACAATATATTTATTAACTAGACAAATATTTGACTGGGACAACATGCTGGAATGACCTGCAAACGCCTCCTCGTTCCCACCAAGAGGGGTTCCTGCTCCCACCCGCGGCCCCAAACCCTGCAGGGCTTCCAGCAGCTCTGGTCACCCCCTCCTCCTTCTCCAGAGGAGGGGGAAGAGAGGGAAATGCCTCCCCCAGGTACCCCACTGGCTGAATCCTGCTTGCCACATGCCGAAGTTTCTTGGAGGGGTTTGCAGGGGCCACTGGGGGCCACCTCGAGGCACGTCCTTGTGATGGTGGCACAGCTGGACCTCAAGGAAGGACAGAGGACAAGGGCTTGTATTTAGGGCACAACGGTGTTACCTCCAGCAGCTCCTCCCGCATCATAGAACCCCAGATTTACAGAATTATGGAGTCATTTAGGTTGGAAAAGACCTCTAAGCTCATCAAGTCCAACCATGACCACCAGCAGGATCCTCTGATGCCACGGTGCTGCTGCTCCATCATCTCCACCACAGGGAACCGCTCCAAGATTGAGATCCAAGCTAAAGAAACAAACAGAGCCTTTTTTCCCCGTTGTTTTTCCTGTTTGCCTAAGAAACATAATCTTGCCCCAAAATGAAAAAAATAATAATAACTCACAGGAAGGCCCCGAGCATGAGGCGCTTTCTGTGCGATTTCAATCAAAACAGGCTTTAAAAAACAAATTCCTTCGATATTCATCACATGTGTAAAACACATTAAAGGGGGACGGTGGCCGAGGCCGGAGCAGCAGAGCCCTCCGGCTCCTGCCCGTGCTGGGAGACCTGGCCAAGCATCTTCCAGAGCTCTTCCAGCCTAGAGAGTCCCTGTCCTAGGAGTATTTAGCTTGGAAAAGCCCATCGAGTCCCCTGCACTGCCAAGGCCACCACTCACCCATGTCCCCAAGTGCTGCAGCTTTTTAAATCCCTCCAGGGATGGCTCTGGACAAAGGGACAAGCTGCTGCTCCAGAAAAACTCCTCACATTCTGTGTGAGCAGAGAGCAGGAGAGATCCATGTTTTCCTGGCCTAAGTGGAGCCTGGGAGATGGAAGATTTTAGCTCCACATATTGGGAACTACAGAATCAATGTTAAAATTCCCATCTCGTGTTCTCCTTTGAATTCCAACAGCCTTGGAATTGCCCAAAAAGTGCCACATTCCTGGGTTTCATCCCAGCAGAAGCCACAGTGCTGGGCTGTCCCTGCTCTCTGAAGCCATGTCCTTGCAGGTCCCCCCTCTCGTGGCCCCATGAGCCACCTCGGTCACACTCCAGGCCACATTCCCAATTCTGCTGTTGTTTTTCCCTTTCATTGTGCTGAATCCAGACTTATTTGCACATAAACCAAAGTGAGGGACACAGAAAGAAGCCCCCATGCCCACTCAGGTTCCGCTGCCCCTGGCAGGGTCCCTGCTCTCCGTGGATCTGCAGCAGCTCCGTTCTGGATCATTATCCTGGAGCAGCCCAGCCCTGGTTTGGTGGGCTCCCGTTTTTACAAGGTGTGATGGGGAAGGAATGCTGTGCACAGTTTAATTAGGGATTGAGAGCCTTGGGGGCAGTGGGAAGCTGCAGATACCCCGGGCACAGGCCATTAAACTGCCCCTTTGATGTCTGCAGTCCCGGTGTCCCACCGCGCTCCTAGAGGGATGGGAGGAATTTGGGAATTCAGAGGCTGCACTGCCCAGCAGGCCCTGGTTTGGTCCCTTCTCCGAGGGGCTGAAGTTCCATTTTCCCTCAGCTCCTATGATATTGCCCAAACAGCTCTGGGAGTGGGAACAGAGGGTGAGCAGAGATGAGCTCCAGAATGGCCAAGGATAACAGGATGTTCTGGCCAGAGGCTTCACCTCCATGGCCAGGGCACGGGGCGAGGACTTGGCTGGCTCCTGACTCCCAGGAACATGGAGCTGAGTGCTCCCATTCCCTGCCTGGGTGCCCCTCTTCCCTGTGTGATGCCGAACAGTGACACAGAAATGAGATTCGGCCTCAGGAACATTTAAATTCCAAATACCTCCCCAGCAGATCCCTGGCCCTGCCAAGGAGGCCTCTTTCCCCCCTGTGGACCCTGCAGTGAGGGGCAGCTCCCAATGTTTGTCCCACCTGGGAGGTCCCCAGGATCCCGGTGGGAGCCAGGCAGTGCTGGCATCCCATCCAGACCGGCAGTTCTGCTCCCACATTCCAGGGCAGGAGCTGCTCCCCACCCCGTGTCTGTGCTGGGTATACCACCCCAGGAGGCTGAATCAGCACCCCGGGGGCAGGAGGGGTTCCTTCCCTACCCCTGCTCCCGGGAGGACGTGATAACCTATCCATGCTTCATCTCCCGACTTGTTGAGGGCTGCAGGCACATGTTGTGGGAATTCGGGATGTTGTGTCAGTGGTGGCTCATCCCTCCCAGCACGCGCTGGACAGGGAGTGGGGAGCACAGGGGATCCCTCATGGAGATGATCCAGAGCTGGCACCTGGCCCATGCCAAGGAGCTGAGGCCACTGAAAGCACCAAGCTGTCCCTTCAGAGCACAGGGGCACCAAACCCCTTGGCATCCTCCTGGGATCTGTGCCTCGAGATGTTCTCTGGGGTGCAGGACACGTCTGGGATGGCATGCTGGTGACACTCTGAGCTGAGTGAGACCCTCCTTCACCCCAGTGTGACTTTGCCCACCACAGCTCTGCCAGCTCAGGTCCTGGGAGAGGTTGGGAGCTCCTGGTTATCCATGGGGTGCCACACCCAGCTCATCCCACGGAGAAATGCGTGACAGGAAAGGCAACTAAACTAAAGAACCCTGTCCCTGCTGGGCAGTGTGAGCACCCCTCTTCCTCCTCCTCTCCTCCTCCTCCTCCAGGCACAGCCTCCATAGCATCCCACATTTCCAGATGGCTCTGGTGCCACAGAATGCAGGCCAGAGGAACCAGGGTTCATTCCAGACCCCTTCCCCATCCTCCTGGCTTCCCATTCCCACAGGGCTGTCCCCAGTGCCCTGCCTGCTCAGACACCCAGCACTGCTCCCCTGCCTCCTCCTCCTCTCCCACAATGTGACTCCTCCGTTCTGTAAATAATTTCCATTTCCATTTCCTAGCGCCAGGGTGACACATGGAAGTGGAGATGTGAACTCAGCACACACACAAATGCCTCCCCTGATTAGGACAAATTTTAAGTAGGTCAGAGCCTGGATTGGAGCTGCCTGACAGCTCCCCTATAAAACATCCCGACTTTAATGCCCTGGATATTTTTTGTGGTGTGCAATAGGAGCAGTTTCCAGGGGCAATGTGGGGGAGCAGATGTTGTTCCCATGCTGGGGGAGGGCAACACTGGGGAAAGTGACTGCTGTAAATTAAGGTGATTAAGGTCATTAAAGAATCTTAACCCAGGGGCACTGGGGGGACGGGAAGGGGACAGCCGAGCTCCATCACCACTAACCAGCCACTCGCCAGCCATCCCATCCCACTGCAGCCAGTCCTGGCAGCCACAGCTTCCCGGAGTGCTGAGGAGTGTCCCCACACGCCTCACTTTAGGTATCAGTGAGCACCTTCTGACTCTATTTATAAATTCCCTCAAATCTCCAGCTCCCAGAGCCCTGTGATTAGAGCAGAAAGGTCATTTTTAGCATTGCCTTTCCCTTCCTACTTTTTTGGGAGGAAAAATAGTAGGTCACCCACATTTGTGGCTGTGAGAAAAACACATTTAGGAACATGATCCTTCACCTGGCATCTCCCAGCTCAGCCTGCAGTGCCCACAGGCAGCTGCCCAGGGGCCCATCCACCCACCCCCAGCTCCCCCAAACCTCTCCAGCCCCTCAGCGCCACTGTTGCTGATGAGAAAGGAAAGAGGCACGATTTAAACGTGACCTCTCACCCCAAGCTGTGTCTGTAATCTGACGAGCAAACCTTAATAGGCCGAGCCAGGCAGCGGAGCCCAAAGCCCAGATAAAACCCGGCCCCGCCGACAATTCAATTTCCTTCCATGAGATCAACTTGCAGCTTTAGCAAACCCACTTGTGCGGGCGCTGGGCTGAAACAATCTGGGCTGGCAGGCACGGCCACGCTGCCTTGGGCTGCCACCACCTGAGCCCAGCACCCTCCCGGGGCTGCCAGCCAGCCCCAGCACCCTCCTGGGAATATCCAGCACCCTCCTGGGACTGTCCAGCACCCTCTTGGGAATGTCCAGACCCTTCCTGGGACTGTCCAGCATCCTCCTGGGACTGTCCAACACCCTCCTGGGAATGTCCAGCACCCTCCCGGGACTGTCCAGCACCTTCCCAGGGCTGCCAACCACCCCCAGCACCTTCACGGTGCTGCCCAGCATCCTCCTGAGAATGCCAACCACCCCCAGAACCCTCCCATGGCTGCTCAGCACCCAGGAGCCACTCACTTATCCTCAGCACCCACTTGGGGCTGCCCACCACCCCCAGAACCCTCCCAGAGCTTCCCAGTACCCCCAGCACACTCTCAGGTCTGCCCTGCACCCCCAGCACAGCCCAAAGACACCAATCCCGTGGAGCAGGAGCACACAGGACTTTGTGCCTTGCAGGGGAGGGATTTATTTCCAGGGAAAGCTCTTCCATGCCCCAGGGGGGCTTGTGGCCTGCCCAGGGGGGGCCAGGCTCATCCTCCTCCCCATGGGCACCATCAGCCAGGTTTGCCAAGGCGGTGGGAGGGTGGGAATGTGTTCCTGGGGCCGGGACAGCCTCCAGGCTGGCCTCGCTGATCCCTCCTCAGGCACGCAACCACCTCCGCCTCCTCCTCCTCCTGCTCCTGCTCAGCCCGGTGTGGAAAAGCTGGAGCCTGAAGTGCAGCGGGGATGTGTTTTCCGTGCCGAGCAGCAAATAATGTCCGCATGAAAGGCGCGCTGCTGGCTTTTGCTTTCTCTCCTTTTTTTTATTGCTGTTGCTAATCTTTGACCTAGATAGCAAAGGAACTTGCTGGGAGAGGAGGAGGAGGATGCAGGGGCTGGGGCACAGGCAGGGCTGCAGCCGGAGCCTCCTGCCAGGGCACGTGGGGGCTGCACAGGGGAGGCCCCAAAACCTTCGTGAGAGCAGGAACAGCAGTTTTGAAGAAAAAGCAAATGAAAGAAACCTCTCAAGCCAAATGTTCCTGAAGAGTTTTCACATGGATGGAGTCCATGGAGTATTGCTGTGTTATATCATTGCAATGCCAAGTTTTCAGTGAGAATTGCAGTTTCCTAATGTCTTTGTGTGCATTCATTGATGGAGCTCATATTTATAGAATCACAGCCCCAGAATGGTTTGGGTGGGAAGGAAACTTAAAGCTCATCCTGTTCCACCCCCTGCCATGGGCAGGGACACCTTCTGCTATCCCAGGGTGCTCCCAGCCCTGTCCAACCTGGCTTTAAACATTATATAGATTTGTTTTCACTCCATGTCTCATGCACAGGAGCGATGTGGGCAGGAAGCAAATCCTTGCCAGGAGCCAAAGCCCCACTTTAGGCTAAAGGCTCGAGGCTGGAGCATCACCCACCTCTCCTTTCCCAGCCCAGCTGCCTCCATCCACACTCAGTCCCCCCATTCCCGGGTGGAATTGCTTTGATTTCTGGCATTTGAGCTCTCCTAGATGCCGCCAGTTTACAACCCGCTGCCACCCATTTCCAGCCCACTGGCACCAGTTTGGTCCCTGTTTCTCTCAGCTGAATGCACACAGGGATCCTTTATTAGCAAAGCAGATCTGCAGGAGGAGGCTTTTACTTTAAACGTGCCCCTCAATAATCACAGAAAGACCAAATGTAAAACTCATCATCCCAAACCTCAGCCCTGCATCTCCTGCATCGGCTTTGCTCAGCGATCCCAAACTCCCTCGTGTGCCGCATGCACAACTCCAGCAATCCCAGTCTCAGGGAAAAGATTAGCTCTTAATTCCCTGAAGCCAAATCAGGACACGACACAGCCCATATTGTTCCAATTTACACCTCCTTATGAGCTTCCTCAGCTCCCTTTATAGTCTCAGTCTCTGTGCTGTGAATCTTCCCCATTTCCAGTCACTCCAGTCTGGGGGCCCAGCAGCCCCAAGGTCCCACAGCCCCACACCCCGGGGTGGGCCCACCCCAGAGTCCGACAGCTTCCCCTCCATGGGCTGAACGGATGAGACCCCCCAACAGCTCCTGACCAAGGCCTGGGTGTCTCCCATCCCCTGCACAAGGCTCTGGGCAGGATGACCATCCCAGATGGAGAGGTGGCTGACCACAGCTGTGTCACAGCTCCCTTGGGGACACAGCTGGCAGTGGTGCAGGGACACCTCAGGCATCCCCTCGTGGGTCAGCACTTGGAGCCCTGTGGCCAAGCTGAGCTCAGGAGGGTCCTGGCCAAGGGCTGGAGTTCAGTTTTGCCCAGGGTGCTCCACGCTGGGAATCTCAGCTTCGGGCATGGAGGGGTTTCTCCTACTCCAGGCTGTTGCTATTTTGAATTGGAGGATTTCTTAATTTCTTTTAATGAAACATGAGGATCTGATGAACGAGACAGCAGCCTCAAATAACCTCTAGCTTGGCGTGAAGACAAGTCACGGCTGTTTGGGATAAACACAAGCCCTTTCCCAAGGCCAAAGCAGGGATGCCGTGGGAGGGGACACTGGGGAGGTTGGGAAGGAGCCATCCTGCTGTGGGATGAGGAGCCCTGGGCACCCAAATCTGCTCTCACAACACCTTCCCACCTCCGTACCTGCTAGCAGGTCAGGTCTCCTCTGCACTTCCACGGTCCCCACACAAGGTGTTTGCACTCCCATGGGTGCTCCCCGTCTGGAGTCCCTGGCCCTCTGTGCTGGGGACCCTGCAGCCAAACCACACACAGACACCCTGAAACCCTTCCTTGGGAAAGGCAATTTATTCTCAGATCCAACCCTCTGGCTTAAGGGATCTGATCTGGCTTTTTCTGCTGTTAAACAATGGGATGAGAGCAGGGAAAAGCAGCAAAGATTGGGAGGCTTTGGTGAGCTTGGCTGGGCTGGGGGCAGAGCCTGGTGCCCCTCACCCTGGGGGAGAAGCTGATGGTGTTCCCCACATACAGGCTCTGCTTCCCACAGCTGCCGTGTTCCCACGGGATGGTTTTCCCTGTGACCTTTCTCTCCCGCCCTCCATCTCCCAAAACCCACCAGCTGCTTCCCACAGCTGCAACGCCCTGGCCAAGGCTCTCAGCAGAGCCCAGGGCTTGATGTGGCCGTGCTGGGGTTTCACCCTCTGTGGTGCATGAAGGAGTTAACGTGCTGAAAACCCCACATCCTCCTCCGGGGGGTTTCCAGGGATGTGGAGCAAATCCTATTACAGCAACACTTACCTGGGGAGCCGTGGGGAGGGCAGCCATGCAGCAAACCTCAGTGGTTTGCTACTTGATTTGTTCCCCAGGAGCAGAGAACTGGTGGTGGACCAACCCAGGAGCAGCTGGAAAAAACCCTCACAGCCCAGGAGTTGCTTTTCTGCTCCAAATCCCATAACAGGGGCCTTGGAGGCAGCACCTCCGGGTGGGCATCGCTCCCCTTGAGCTAGGACGCTGTGGAGAGCCAGGGTTATGGCTTCTTGTGCTCACAACCACCCTTGTTCCTTAATTTTGGAGGGATCTGAACACCAAACCCAAGATTCCGGCTGTACCTTACCCAGTCCCATGGAGAAGTCACATCTCAGCTCGGCCAAGCAGGGAGAAAAGAAAAAAAAAAACCAGGAGAAAAGGATTAAAACGAGCACGATTGCTCCGAGCAGAGCAAGGGTAAGGCGGGAACAGCCTTTTCCAGAGCCACAACCTGGGAGAGAGCCTCGGCACGGCCGCGTCTGCCGGGCTGTCAGAGCTCGGGATGGGGAGGGCTTGTTTTGGGCAGCCTAATAGAGACCTAGCGGGATAATTGGCAGGAGTGAGGCAATGACACAGCTCTCTTCCGGAGCACGGAGCCCTCCTAATGGGAGCCAGGTGGCAATGCCCCTCCAGCCCTGACCCCGGGCGCTGCCGAGCGGAGCCTGAGCACGACCCCGGGATGAAAGCGGCCCCGCGTCACCCGGCCGGCGCAGACAGGTGTGGGGTGGCCGTGTCCCCCGGAGCAGGCTCCCCCTGGCACGGGCAGCAGCTGTGTCCCCAGGCCGCGGCACGTTTCCTGAGGGCCGGCAGGACACGCGGGATTGCCAGCGGCTCCCAGGCGGAGAGCGGCGGAACGGCTCTGCTGGAATGTCAAGGACGGAGAGGACAGATGGTCCGTGTCCATCAGGGAACGGAGCGCTCCTCGGCCCTTTCCCCCCACGCTGCCGGCAGGGATTTGCTTTCGGCTCGGGGCAGCTGCCGGGGAGCGGCAGGAGATGGGATCCGGGACCGAGCCACTCGCCACAGCCATTGCCACCTCCGGCCAGCCGCGTGGCATCCTGCTCTGCTGCGGCCAGCAGGGGCTTTTTTTGGGAACGAGGGGTCTTGGGATCAGGTTTTCTGTCTGGATAACCCAACCAGCCCTCCCAGGAGCTCCCTCCTGGCACTGAAACTCATGAAATGGCACCAAACCAGCCCCCGTTCCGCTCCCCAGCCCTGGGAACAGTGGGTGACTGGGAAGCTCTTTTCCTTTAACCACTGTTTCTGGAGGTACTGCGATCCAAGAAGAGAGTTTAGGCATAAAATTGGCCTCCTCAGTGAGGAACAGCAGCCCAGCCACTGGCCCATAAATCATGGCTCATAAATCCCCGATAATGCAGAACCTGCGTGCTGGCTGCGGCCCAGCTCCAGGTACCTCGGCTTGGAGAGGAACCAAACTTGGAGCAACATGGAAACCAGGAACAGGACAGACCACCCCACCCCCCCAGCCCCACCACGTCCTGCACTCAGAGCTGCTCTGCTCTGAGCTGCCCTAACTGCAGCTTTTGGGGATGGGGACAGCACAGGGGGCAAATGGTCCCCAGCATCCCTGAGCTCAAGCTCCTGAGGTCAGCACTGACTGGAAATGCAGGAAAAGGCAGGAGAGTCTCCCACAGACAATTCCTTCTTTTTAGGGAAAAGTCCCCCCTGTGAGGGTGGTGAGGCCCTGGCACAGGGTGCCCAGAGAAGCTGTGGCTGCCCCTGGATCCCTGGAAGTGTCCAAGGCCAGGTTGGATGGGGCTTGAGGCAGCCTGGGGTAGTGGAAGGTGTCCCTGCCTGTGGCAGGAGGTGAAATAAGAGGAGCTTTAAGGTCCTTTCCAACCGAAACCATCCTGAGATTCCATGATTCTCCACCCAGGATCACCATTCCAGCTGGTGAACAACAGCCCCCTGTGCCAAGGGAGTCTTCAGACATTTGGTTAAAGCAACCAAATGCAGAAGTTTTTATCCAAAGCTTCTTGTAAGCCCATTTAAGCTTTCCAGCTGAGCTGGAAATCTCATGAGATTCCCATTATACCAGATTCCCATGAAGATATTCTCCCCACAAGGCATTTCTAGTTCTGCTCGTGCCGCTGCACTCCAAACTGCTCAGAAAATAAAGGATCCAGTTTATCCCTCCCTTTGGAAAACACAGGACCCCTCTAACATCCGCTTGTCTTAGGGGTATAAGAAACACTGTCCCGTCAACATGAGAGAGGAATCACCACTTCCAGCCTGAGATTCCTAGCGTATCCCTGGGAAAAACAGATGTACCTCTCGCCAATAGACAGGAGTTGGTTATCAATCCCTCTTTGTGAAGCATGTCCTGCTCAAATCAAGGCTATCATCCCATGGAACACATCCTGCCCAAATCAAGGCTATCATCCCATGGAACACATCCCGTCCAAGTCAAGGCTATGATCCCTTGGAATGCCTCCCACCCAAATCAGAGCTGACTTCCCACCAGTTGGAGTGAGGAGGAGGATCCCAGACATTTCCTCTCCGCAACTGTGCAGGGGCAGAAGCTGACCCAGCTCCGCCGTCTCCATTGGGAAAGAGGAATCATTCCAAATGGTGTAATGCCAGGCAAATGCTGTTTCCAGCCTGTGCATCCCTGTCCGTACAGTGGAGTCGGAGAGCAGGGCTCCCAGCACCGACATCCCAGACGGAATTTCCTTGCCCTGCTGCCTTGCACGTATTTGTTGGGTTTTATAATATGAGGTGAGACTGTTTCCATCCCGTCTTCCAAAAAAAATCCCATTAACATTTCTTGTTTCTCACCAGGGACAAGCGGAGCGGCCGGCAAACAGCTCAACCGGAGCTTCCCAAAGTGGAATGGTCACACGGGCAGGGGTCCAGCCACCACACCTCTTCCCAAGCCCCTGGAGCAGAAGGATTGTGCCAGTCAGGCATTACTTAGATCCAGCATGGTGCCAACTGTGCCCTACGATGGGAACCCAGAGCACCCTGGCAGCAGAGGATGTGGATTTTATCCCTTCACCAAATGGACACTGGTAATACAGAAATCGCAGCTCCTTTGCCAGATGTGCCCCACTGCTGTTATCATGGAATATTAATCAGCAAGGCCTGCGTGTAATTTTGGAGTTTTGATTAGAGAAATCTCCCTTACAATAATAATCAGGCTGGGGCCTGGATAAATACCAGCGGCTCCGGGGTTGTTGTTGGGATAAAGTGGCACGTTGATTGCTCCGCTCGCCTGCTCATCAATCATTCACATTGCCCCCACCTTCTCCATCCTCCTGGACAATCCCCTTCTTCTCAGCTCCCCCTGAGCCTGTCCTTTCATTAAGAACCACCTTCCTCCTCCCCTTCCTCCTCTAACCCCGCCGCTGTCCCCGCTCTCGCTCCCGGCCCCTTCCTCCTCGGCTGGTTCCTGATCCCAGCATTCATCTCCCATTATATAAAGTTTGGCTGCCTTGAGTAAAATAAATTGCAAGCTTTTGAAGGGCTGGGGCTCTGTATATTTTTACGGTTAATGAATCTTCCTGTTTGAGTTTGGGAGATGGGAACGTTGCTTTACAGCTGCCATGGGCAGCTCTGGCCGATTGAATCGGCAGGGGCTGGAAACTTCACCCCGGTGTGGGAGAGTTGGGTGGGAGAGAAGGGTGGGAGAGCATAGGGAGAGATTTGGGAGAGTGTTGGGTGGGAGAACAGCAGGTGGAAGATCCCCTGGTGCAACCTCTGCCTCGTTCCCCACTGGCCCCTTGACCACCACCCTCCACCATCATGACCCAGCCCCCAGCCACACCAACCCTTCACCCCGAGCCGGACCCAGATAAAAGGACACCAGCCAAAAAAAGGGATGAGGAAGAGGCTGCTCATGGCCACAGCAATGCTGCCCTGGTGGCAGCCCCCCAGGGTGCTCTGCAAGGGCTGCAGCAGCTCCTCCTGAGCACAAACTCCTTTTTTTCACCCATGCAAAGCCCTGAAGAGGCAGCACAGAGCCTGCCCAGCCCTCAGGGCCACCAGGGAGAGCTTGGGCTCAGAGGAAAAGCGAGCCCTGGGCGAGCCATGTGCGTGCCGCGTTTTTCCTCCTCGGCCTCTCCGAGCCGCCTATGGGCAAACTGCTCCAGCCCCTAATTTATTCATCATTGCAACTGATTCATCATCTACGTTTTCTGTCTGGTTCCTTGGCCTGTAGATTATCCGCCAGCAGTTTGTTGAGCATATTTGACATGTGAAACTCAAGCTGTGTTTACTTGTAGTTCATGTACCATGGCGTTTGCCTTGGCCGCCTGCCATCAGGCACGTGGGGCCTGCGCCGTGCCCGGGTTGGCGGAGCGCGGCTTTTCCATGGATGCTCACACGCACCGGCTCAGCCCTTCTCGGCTGCAACATTCCCTGCTGCTGGTAGCACTCGCCTGGCTCCTCCCGGCTCTCCCCCGCTCCGAAACCCTGTTCCTGCGAGCGTTCAAATGCATGAAATCCCATCAAACCTGGAAGAGGAGCCGGGGAGGACTTGCCAGCCCTGGAACAGCTTTCTTCCTTCAAATTTTCCGAGCTATACAGAGCACAAGGGAGTCTCCGAAGGTGAATTTCCAGTCTTGCTGCATATCCATGGCCTCAAGTGAAGGAAAGGAAACCTTTCCCGGTGCCGGGTCCCAAGAAGAGCCGGAGGGGTGCCTTGCCCTGGTTGTGAACCCATGAGGGACTCCAGCCCTCTCCACAGGGCTGACCCAGACAGGGGAAGGGGACTCGGTCCCCTGTGTCACACCCCTACCACAATAACCCCATTAACGTCCCCACACATCAGAGCCAGGCACACGCCGAGGGAGAGGCGAAAAAAGGAGCCTTTTCTGTCTGATAGGCTTCAAAAATATGTATTTGATTTTCAGATGTGAAGCCGGAATTGCATCCAGATGGACTGGGGGTCACCCTCCCTGACACTGGCTTCCCATTACACTGATATTGGATGCAGATATGTTTTATCCAGATAGCTGACAAATACAACGTGCTGCTGGTTCTCCTGAGTTTTTTTAAGCCATTTCCCCTGCCAGTGCCACCATTCCCAAGTCTCTGGTTCCCCGTCACTGCCTGCTCGGTGTCCCAAATCCATCCCAGTAGGAGAAGGGAATGATTCCCTCCACCATGCAGCCCTTGAAGTCTGTCTGTTTACATCCTCTTCTGTATTCCTCTCCCTGGAGATAGGGCCTGGTTTTCAGAGACAAACCTGACTTCCCAGCCACCGGCATCATCCTAAACACAAACAAACCCAAAGCAGGATAAAAAGCTGCATTTAATAATATGGCAAGATTTGTGGGATTAATGTATAGTGTTAAATGTGGCCATAAAAATATACAGCTATTAATTGGGTCGTTCCAGCTCCGAGGCCCCCGGGCAACTTCAATCTTTGCTCCTGTGTTTTACGGTGTCCCCGGGATCTGTTGATGGAATTACTGCCGTGTTCTAATAGGAATAGTAATAATAATAATAACAACAATAGCAGTAATAATATATTTCCGTGCCTCCCGCCTCTCCCAGGGTACTTTGCAATTAGATCCTCAGAGAAGCCACAACTCATAACCATCTCTTCAGCCTGATTTCCTCGGGAAGGGATGAGCCAAGCGGCGGGGGGAGCAGTGAGCATGGAGGATTTGCCCTTCTCCATCTATATCCATGACCTGCCTTTCCCAGGAGCCCCGTGGATGGAAGGGGATGCGTGGGGCCAGGTTGGTGACGTCTCCACGGGAGAGGTGTCTCGTGTCGATACCTATACCTGTGGGAGCTGCAGCCGTGGAGGAAGGAGTGTTGTGCATCCTCCAGCTCCCACCACGTCTCCGGTGGCCAGGGAGGAGCAGATGTGGAGCAGGAAAGATCCACTCAGGTCGTTATTTACAGCCCCTGCCTGTGCTCTGGGAAGTTCTGCTCCTTTTTTTTCTGCTCATTGAGTTATCTGGGAAAGGATCGCTGTTTTCTCCAATGTATTCATTATCCAGAATTATTTGGGGCCTAACATAGGGGGATCTTTCCACTGACTTAGCTGGGTTTTGGATTAGGCCCTTAATGAATAATTTCTGCACATAATTCTTGGCCTGTGTCTTGTTCACAGGCAGTTTACTGCGAGAATTCCAAAGTCAAGCTGCTTTATTGGCCCTATAGGTCAGCTGGGATTATTTCCCTTCCCTGAGTAGATGACTCTGAGCACCGGGGCTTCAGCACACACATTTTGTATTAATTCAAAATTTGCTTTCTATGAATATTTTACAAGAGGGCCTTAAAATTCACTGTTTCCATGGCCATTCCTCCTTGTAACTCATTCTGTTTGCTTGAATATTAACTGAAGGCAAACAGAGCAGGGCCGTGTGGGGATTGGAGCCAGAGGAGCGGGCATGGAGACCGGAGGGGAATTCCACTGAGGAGCACTCCACAAATGTCAGTGCAGATGAAATAAATAATCCTGCCTGCTCCAGCCCTCGCCTGGGCTCCCTCCTGCCTCTGCGTCCCAGCAGTGCTCGCTCGAGGAGAAAGGGAAGCAATCCATTCTCACCTGGCAATTCAGGCCGTTCTTCCTCACCAGAATGGTTGGAAGCCCTAATAAAGTGTGGAAAACGGGGAATTGTGTTTCGCTGGCAAAGCATCTCCCTGCAATGCCACCCACCCTGCGTGCTCCAGGGATACGCGTGCTGGTAGGGAATGGACAGGGAGATCCACCCAGCATCTTCTGCTGGCAGCAAACTCCCAGGCAGGAGGATGATTGCCACCCATTTCCATCTCCAACAGGGTGTACAGAGAAGTGGCGGCTACCCCATCCCTGGAAGTGTCAAAGGTTGGACGGGACTTGGAGCAACCTGGGATAGTGGAAGGTGTCCCTGCCCATGGATGACCTTTAAAGGCCCCTTCCCACCCCAAACCATCCTCTGACTCCATGATTCTGTGATCCTGTGCTGTGTTCCTGGGAGTCAGCAGGGAGAGGAACCAAAGCCATGGACGCCCCTTGGGGTCTCCTGTCCACTGATCTGTGTCTGCAATCCCTGACACAGAGCAGCATCCTCTGGCATTGGAAAACCAGTGGGAATAGAGCCTGCTGGTGCTGGCTGGAGGGGCAGGTTGGTCCTGAAGGAAGAAGAGCCCCTGGAACATCATCCTGTGGGACCAGAGCTTTGCATCATCCCCTCGTCTGAGGGAGCCAGAGCTGGGGGGTCACGTTCAGCTCAGTGAGGGAAAACCAGAACACCCCAGTTGACCTCAACCTTTCCAGCGCCTGTTTTCACCGGCACTCTCCACGGGGGAATCTGGCCGGCAGATTCCAGGCTGTCAGATCCATCTCCTTCCCAAGAAGCCAGAGAAGAAAGCACATGTTTCCTGGCTGTCATGGAGCAAGGAGCTGAGGAGCGGGGAGGGCTCTGCCTGCCGGAATGTGCCTTGCATTTGGGCTGGGATTCTAATGGATTCTGATGCGATTTTTTCCCTGATTTGTACCAGGCCATCTGGATTTGTTTCTGCGAGATGCTGCTTTAATACACTTCAAATTTCCCATTGAGTCTCAGGCACCAAAGAGAGGGGGAGGGGGTGAATGAAAAGCAAATTTAATAACAGAAAGACCTGAAATCTATTAAATCTACATTAAAATACATTTGGTTTCCCAGTGGGTGCAAAGTGCCATAACGTTTTACTGGGTTTATGACGCTGGAAGAGGCTCTGGATGAAAATGGAGGAGCGACTCCAGGGTCCCTGCTCAGTAGTTCACTGAGGTGGAGAGAAGGAGTCGTCTGCAGTTTGCAAACGCAGCAAAAACGGAAAAGCCTTCTCGGGTAGATCCGCAGAGAGCTCGTTCCACATGTGTTTCCGTTAAGGATGTTCACAAAACCTGAACAGCGAGAGACGGTCAGGTTCTCAAATTATTCGGGACTCTCGATTTCCCTCTCGTGCTCCAGCTCTGGCAGGGCCCCTCCGCACGGCCTCCCCCCGGCTGCCTCCCGCTGCTCCACAGCCGTGGGTTTGGAAAGCCGTGCGGGGGGACTCAGGAAAAGTGCCACATCCAGAGGCAGTGCTGGATCCACAGGCTCAGGTTCTCTCCCCCAGCAGGAGCCGGGAGCACAGGCAGGACAGAGCAGCTCCCGCATCCCATCCTGCTCTGTAATAACAAGAGCACATGGCATTCATGTGAGACAGCCACTGGGAGTTTTGTGGCTCCGTCAGCATCCACCTATTCAGAGGATTAAACCCTTCTGTGCATTGCCAGGGGGTGAAACAGCAGCACAGAGGGGTGGGAGATGCCCCATCCCTGGAATCCTCCAAGGTCAGATTGGGCAGGGTTTTGAGCACACCGGTCTGCTGGAAGGTCCCTACAGGAGGGTCAGTCTAGATGGCCTTCAAAGGTCCCTTCCCACCCGAACCACTCTAGGATGGCTCTCTATGCACACAGTGTGCATGAATCCCATCCCCACAGCATCCCACTTCCCTGCTCCTGCTCCCACCCTGCTCCTGCAGCACCTCGTGGGCAGCTCCACCAAGGGCACTGCTGGTTTATCCAGCCCTGCTGGTCTGGCTGCTCCATGTCCCACCCCACGCTGCGCCTCACTGGTCAGGACCAGCTTGGGGGCTTAATTCCTCCCTTCACTGATCCAGGCTCTGGTACTTCCATCCAGAGAGTCTGATCCACACGGAGCAGAGGTTGTCAAAGGGCTGAGAGGAATCCCTGGATCGTTCAAGACTGGATGAAGAGATGTCCCAGGTGAATGCCCTTCCCCTTGGTGAAGGCCCCACCCCACGTATGCTCAGTCCTCCTGCCCCCCATCCCGGGCTCTGCCTGGTGCCCCAGCCCCAGGAACAGCAGGGCACGGTGTGGGGAGGCTGTGTGTGTTCCTCTGTGTGTTCCTCTGTGTGTTCCTGTGTGTGTTCCTCTGTGTTCCTCTGGATGCTCCTGTGGATGTTCCTGTGGGTGTTCCTGACCACCCCACGGCCGTGCCAGCTGCAGCTCCGCTCCTGCCAAGCCAGCAGCAGATGTTTAGGGCAGAGCGAGTCATCCCCCGGACAAATTTCCATGCTGGGAGGGAGACTCCTTCCTCTGCCAAAGCCAGGCCAAAGCCTCCCCCAAGATGGGGTTAGCCAGCAGGCCGGAGATAATGGGAAGATGTTAAGGCAACACAGCTGGCAACCATCAGCAGCTGCTCCGGCTGCCGAAGCCCCGGCTCCATTGTTCGCAGGGAAGAGGGATACTGACCTCTGGCCAGCAGAGGGTAGGGAACAGGAACAGGACAGGCTTTGGAAAGGAGGCCAAAGCCCAGCCTGGATGGGTCACAGATGATTAATCTCACAGGGAGCTGCTCCCACAGCTCCAACAGCTCCAAGAACCCCAGCGCTAATGAGCCAGTGGGTGAATCCCACCATGCTGACTTTTAACGATGAACTGGACAAATTCCAGCCCTTCCTTTCCCCCTCCCTTTTCCCACAGCCACCCCAACCAAACCCTGCCGAGCTCTGCTTGGCCCTTATGAATTCCACCTCGTGTCAGCACCAAACTTGGGAAACTGGGTGAAAAGGCCAGGATTCAGAGGGAGTTCTGTGGGTGGACATGGGTGGTTGAGTTCCCTCTGCTTTTCCCCTCCTGGGCAGCTCTCCAAGCCTCCAGCAGAGACAGGGGTACAGCTCAGCCTGTCTGGAACATCTCTGGTTCATCAGACCTGAAAGAGCTGGGTCCTGCAGACCTGGGAAGTGCATCCACGGACAATTGGCCGTGTCCCACTCCCGTGACACCCAGAGCTGGCAGTGCCGAGGCCCCGCGACCCTGCAGCCGGAGCAGCACAAATCCAGGCTCAGGAGAGGAGCGTCATCCTTGGCTGAGCCACAAAGCGGAGGGAGATCCACCCCTACCAGGCCACATGGCACGAGGAGGATGCTGCCTTCAGTGCTCTCATCTGCGCTTCCAACCGGAGCAGGAGAACTTGGAACAGGTTCAGGAACGAGCTGGGAGTGAGTCAAGGCAGTGGAAAATGTGCATTACAGTGACAGAGCGAAGAAGCTCCGGCTGTTTGGTTTATTCAGGAGACCAAGAGGTGCTTTGCTCACGGGCCACGAGCATATGCACGGAGAAGAGATTTCTGATAGCAGCCGGCTCTTTAATCTAGCAGGAAAAGGCATTACAACATCCCTCCTTGGAAGCCGAAACAAGACAAATCCAGATTAGAAATAAGAAGCACATTTTGAGCCGTCAGAGCTATTAAGCGTTGGAACGAATCCCTGGGGACAGAGTGGGATCTCCATCACTCAAAGGTTTTTCACGGAGACTGAGGATCTTTCTCAAAAATATGTTTCGGTTTGAGCACGAGCAATGGGGTCTCTGCCAAGGCTGTGGAATGCACGGGGTCAGCCTGGCTGGTCACAGTGGTCCCTTCTGGCCTGGAAATCCGTGGATGGGGTTAGAATTTTCTGAAAGGAGCAAAAAATAACCCAGGACAGGCTGGAGTATTTGTCACCCTGGGTTTTGCATGGAAAGCCTGAGAGATGGGGCTCAGTCCTGGCACCCATGGCACAGACACCCACATTGGGAAGGGAGGGATGAGCCAGGACTGGAGCAGTGGTATTCCTGGGATACCATGGCACATCATTTCTCCTCTCCTGTGTCCCTATGGCCAGCAAGCCACGGAAACTGTGCATGTTGGGGACAACCACCATCCCCCAAGACATCCCTACACAAAGAAACCTCCCCCAGGCAGCTCTGGGAGATGCAGGTTCATACTCAGCCCAAGGTGAAGCAAACCCAGATGGAAAATCTGTCAAGGCTAGAAGGAAGCCAGCTTGGAATGGCTCCCTTTTCAATTAATTTAATTTCATTTTTAATGATTATTTTCAGGCGCTTTTAGTCCTGAACAAAAGGAGCTTTAAATTCTTCAGGAGCAGTGACTGCTCCAGAAGGGGCGAGAGAAGGTGGGAAGCCCGCGGGACTTCGTTAGGAACGCTGGAGCCAATGGGAGGCAGTGGCTCAGCACGGCACAGGCCAGCATGAGGGAAACCTGGCAATTATTCCAGGTCCTGCAAAACCCCCTTGTCCTGTCCTTGCCCCTGGAAAGGCTCAGGAGCAGATCCAGGAGATACGGCACCGGCAGACACAGAGGCACCGTGTCCGAGGGCAGTGCTCCCACGCTGGGAAGATGCCTGCTCCTGATGGGATCCAGCAAATGCAAAGCTGTCAATCCCACAGCGATCTGGGGCCTCCAGTGATCCCCCTACATGATGATAACACTGCTTCAGCTGGGAAATGGGTGTCCTTGGCTCTTCCAGCTCCTCCAGGAGCCAAGTGAGTTTGGCCATTGGTACCACCGCAGTCCTGGGCACTGCTGGAGATGCACAGTTAAGATCTCATGGAATCAAAATTGTTGGAAGTGATCTTAAAGACCATCTCATTCCATGGAAGGGACACATTCCACTAGCCCAGGCTGCTCCAAGCCCTGTCCAACCTGGCCTCAAACAGGGATGGGGCAGCCACAGCTTCTCTGGGCACCCTGTGCCAGGGCCTCGCCACCCTCATGGTAAAATCCTTCTTCATGGCAAAATGCTTCTTCCAGCACACCACTTCCCAGTGTTGACCACTTACTGGATGCCCCATCGGCAGCTGGGATGAGGCTCAGCCTGACAGGAACAGAAGAGAGAGAGCACACGTTGAATATCCCTCTCCAACAGGGTGGGATGTGGGAGGACTTGGGATTGTCTGGTGCTGCAGCTCTGTGCTCAACGTGAGTGAGAACCAATGTCAGGATTAGTCAATCCCCACCAGGACAGGCAACAGAGGGGCAGAGGGATGGGACAGGAGCTCTGTGGGTGGAAGGTGATTCAACAACACCTTCCCCTCACCTATGGAAAACCAGGAGAGGGTCATGACCCCACCAGCTCCGAATTTCCAAGCTTCGGTTATTTCATTTAATTTAATACTCCTCTTTATCCTCCTTAATTACATTTATCGTCATTAAAATATCAACAGAAGATCCTGGCTCTGGCCCAGGCTCACTGGTGCTCCCAGGAAGTTTCCCATTTATTTGATGGATTCAGCCACCTGCTCTTGGCTCTGCCCGACTCTGTTTGCAGAGGGCAAAACCTCATCAAGAGTGAAGCAAGAGCCAAAAAAAATGAAATAAAATCAACATGGGCACAGAAATTCAGCCTTTTTAGAGCAGTTGGAGAAGGGGTGGGGCAGGATTCCACCTGGGATTTGCAAACCTCATCCTCCCAGCTGAGGGAATTTTGGTGGCATCATTCCATCTCTCTGGATATTCAGTATTCATGGAGCAGTTCCTCTCACTCAAAAGGAGTACTAAATAGGAATTAGGTCTCAAGACCACTTTGGTACGACTCAGACGTTGCAAATGGCAGGAATTAAAGGCAGAGCAGGAAGTGGCTGATCCGTTGTGGATGAAGGCAGGGATGAAGGAGAGAGAGGTTCACACCAGCATCTCCCAATGCCTGGAGCTGCATCTTCTCCTCCTCTGTTCTGTGATCTTCCTTCAGCTGCTCCACTCTGGATTCCCATAGATGCGCAGCAAGGGCCTTCCCGAGCCCGGGAGTCAGGGAGTGAGGGGAACAGCTGTCTCATCCTCCCTCTGGAACCCAGGAGAGGCCTCTGTGTGTGTCTCCATGATCCCAGGGCTTTGTCCTCCAGACTGACCTCCATCCACGCCAGGGTGGATGGGGTTTGGAACAACCTGTTCTATGGACAGTGTCCCCTCCCATGGCAGGAAGAGGATAGGCTTTAAGGTTCCTCCCAACTCAAACCATTCCACGATTCCATGACTCTCCAGAAGGGAAGAAGGTGCTGAATAATCAGGCAGGCACAAACCAGCCACAGAGTAAAGGAGAAGACTAACTAATATAAAATATTAAATTGTTATTCCGTAAGATGTGGATCCACCTTCAGGGTCCTGTTACTGCTTCAGCACAAGTGTGGGGAAGGTGCAGGTGGCTCCCTGGAAATCCTCTGTGCACCCTCCCCTCTAAGGAACATCACAAGGGGTTCCTGAGCAGAGATCAGTCCCTGGAGTGGGGAATCACAGCAGGTGGAGAGGAGCAGGGAGGGATCCCATGGATGCACAGTGATGGGATACCTGGGGAGCTTGGGAAGGCTGATGTGGATCGGACAGTGTCCATGAGCAGGAGGACACAGGGGCCTCTTCCTGCCCAAGGAATGTTCATTGCACCACTGGGTGACATCAGGGATACAGCCTCACCATCAGCCAGTGGATGCTTTGGTGTGGGGAGACAGGAAAAATCCTACGGCAGTGGAAAAATCCTGTGTCCTGTTTGGGGTTGTCTTAAGGGACCCAGAGATAATTCAAAGACTGACAGAAAGAGGCCCAGCTCTCCCCTTCCCTTTGGGTAGGGCTTTGATTCCCTCCAACTCCCAAGTCAGCTGCTCCCTCCTGTTTTCTTCCCAGAAGAAAGACAATCCACGGCTTCAGCTTTCCTTCTCTGCCCAGGGCGGCTCTGGCAACCAGAAAATGGGAGGCACAGAGCTGCTTTGGGCTCCAAAATGGAAGCAAAACCCAGACGCATTTGCATGGGAGCATTTTTGCCGTCTCTGGAGCAGCAGAAATGCCTCTCCGTGGACTCGTGTGGTTTCTCTCCGGGTCTGTGATGAAATGTGTGGCACGGGGAGGGGTTCATTAGCAAAGCCTTGGGAAGGTCTTGCAAAGGCCTCCAGTCCTCCAAGTTGTTACCACAGGGAGAGCCAAAGACAACTCCTTGGCTCCGGTTCAGGACTGTCTTTATTGCAGGAGGCCTTGGAACGGGGCAGGAGAAACAGAGCTCCAGAGCTGCCAAAATGCAGAGCTCTGGCAGCACCATGTCCTGTCCCTGGGGATCACACAGCTCTGGCAGCACCATGCCCTGTCCCCATGGGTCACACAGCTCTGGCAGCACCATGCCCTGTCCCCATGGGTCACACAGCTCTGGCAGCACCATGCCCTGTCCCCATGGGTCACACAGCTCTGGCAGCACCATGCCCTGTCCCCATGGGTCACACAGCTCTGGCAGCACCATGCCCTGTCCCCATGGGTCACACAGCTCTGGCAGCACCATGCCCTGTCCCCATGGGTCACACAGCTCTGGCAGCACCATGTCCTGTCCCCGTGGGTCACACAGCCGTGGCAGCACTACGTCTTGTCCCTGTGGGTCACACAGCTCTGGCAGCACCATGTCCTGTCCCTGGGGATCACACAGCTCTGGCAGCACCATGTCCTGTCCCTGGGGATCACACAGCTCTGGCAGCACCATGTCCTGTCCCTGGGGATCACACAGCTCTGGCAGCACCATGTCCTGTCCCTGGGGATCACACAGCTCTGGCAGCACCATGTCCTGTCCCTGGGGATCACACAGCTCTGGCAGCACCATGTCCTGTCCCTGGGGATCACACAGCTCTGGCAGCACCATGTCCTGTCCCTGGGGATCACACAGCTCTGGCAGCACCATGTCCTGTCCCTGGGGATCACACAGCTCTGGCAGCACCATGTCCTGTCCCTGGGGATCACACAGCTCTGGCAGCACCATGTCCTGTCCCTGGGGATCACACAGCTCTGGCAGCACCATGTCCTGTCCCTGGGGATCACACAGCTCTGGCAGCACCATGTCCTGTCCCTGGGGATCACACAGCTCTGGCAGCACCATGTCCTGTCCCTGGGGATCACACAGCTCTGGCAGCACCATGTCCTGTCCCTGGGGATCACACAGCTCTGGCAGCACCATGTCCTGTCCCCGTGGATCACACAGCCATGGAGGAGGAGCCACCTCCAGCAAAACCTCTCCAGCGTTTCCCAAAGGTTGGAAAGGATCAAATGATGCCCCCAACATCCAAGAGCTGAACAATGGAGCCAGACAGCCAGAGCACAGCTTTTCCTGGCCAGGGGATCCCATCCTGTCCCACCAGCCCCACACAGTGTCCATGCTTATGGGACACAGCTGCCACGGGATGGGGTATGGGCTGCGCCCACCCTGGAAAACCCAGACCCTCTGGATAGTGTTTGTCTTCATTCTGTCTTCTAAGCCTTTTATTCCTTTGAGGAAAACTTTCAGGTTTTGCACTGGTGCTGTTTGCCAGACAACTCCCCTCCAGAGAAGTCCTATGAGGGAAACGAGACCCTCTGGCTGTGTCTCCCCTCCTGCTCCCTGGGTGCCCTCAGGAGCTGTGGCATCCATCACAGCTGTGTGTGGAAACCTCCAGCCTCTCCCAGCACTCTCGGGAGGCTGAGGGAATTGGGGTGAAGCTGAGGGAGGCGGGAGAGGGCACAGAGAGGAGGAGGTGGGCAGTCACAGGCCTGGTGACCCTTCTGGAGCACGGGGAGGTTGGACAATGAGCCATGCAGGGATGAGTACGTTCAAATCAATGGCACAGCGCAGCTGCTCCTGGAAACGGCACCTCCCTGGGGCTGAGCCCCCCCCAAAACTCTGCAGCAAAGGGGGTGCTCCTGGCTTTGGGGTCTCAGCCCCATCCTGAAGCTTGAAGCAGAAAATTTAAAACACTTCAGCTCAGATGAGCCTTTCTTTGGGGAAAAGGCTCAGTGTTGTCCCTTCCAGCTTCCAGCAGAAGGTGCCCATGGCTGCCCCATCCCTGGAAGTGTCCAAAGCCAGGCTGAACAGGCCTTGGAGCAACCTGGGATAGGGAAAGGTGTCCCTGCCCATGGCCAGGGTGGAGCTGTATGAGTTTTAAGGTCCCTTCCAACCCAAACCATTCTAGATTCTCCAACTCTGACATCTTCAGTATCTCAGGTCCCCTTGCACCAAGGATGGGCCCATGGGAGAGCTCTCCCTTCACAGCCTGGCAGAATAACCCAGAAAAAGAGGATTAATGCAGCATCAGATGCCTCTGTGCCTCCTCCTGAGACTCAGAGAGAGCAGCGCCTGGAGCAGAGATTCCAGAGGATGTCTGGGCTCCAGTGAGGGCCTCCACCAGTGACACAGGGCAGCTGCGTGGTGGGGGACACCCAGCAGACAATCCTGTGCCACACAGGCAGATTCAGCCCTCCAGATGGCACAGAGATAACTAATTGCTTGCTAATTAATAATCAGTTTCCTGTGATTTTATCTTAATTGGGCTCTTTCCTACCCAGCCTTCTACAGCATCACCCTGGTTTGGTGCGAGCGGCCCTGAACTGTGGTCCCCTGGCTGCCAGGATCCCCATTCCCTGTCTGGGAATGAAGGGAATGTCCCCATTCCCTTCCCAGTGTGGGAAGGGGCTGAGTGGGGCAGCCCTGGGAAGGCCTGAGAGCTGTCAGAGCTGTTGATGGGAATGCTGTGCCTCGGGGCATCGCCCGCAGGCTTTGTTTGCCTATAAAACCCTGAGCGCTTATGGAGGACTGTGAGTAATAAATCCATAAAAATAATCAATAACAGGAGAATTCCTGTGTCAGGGCTGCCAGGGACATGTGGCGGATGACTGCCTCTGCTCCTCTCCTTGTTTCTCCCCTGCCAAGCCAAGCCAGGACATCTCACTCTCTCCAGTGGAGCTGACACCTCCCCACCACCCCATCCTGCCCCTTCCCACACCTCAGACCCCCCAGATTCCCCAGATCCTCATCCCTCAGGATCCCAGCCGGGACAGACCGAGCCAAGCAGCCCCTGGCCACATGATGACTGTCCCCCATCCCCTGCCAGCTCCGGCCATTCCCGGAGGGAGCAGCCAGCCCCGGGTGAGCAGCACAACTGCCCTGGCTCCCCGACCTGGAAAACTCAACCACATCTGCGTGGGCTGCGAGGGGAAGGGGCACAAACCGTGGGCCACTGCTGGGATTTCCTCCTGGGACAGGAACTCCAGCACAATTAGCACACGCGGGCTGGAATGATCCCTTCTGGATTGTGGCTGGGAAGGAGGTGTGTGGAGGTGTGTGGAGGTGGGTGCTGAGTGTGCCGGGGCCCCAGGGTCCTGTGCCGCAGGGCTTTGTCCCCCATCCCTGGATCCCAGCAGCTGGAGGGGATGGAGGGGCTGGGAAGAGGAGCTCCAGCCTCCAGAAAACACCACTTGTGTTCAGCCTTGCTGCTGCCTCCAGGCACAACCACGAGGAAGGCAATGGTGAAGGATTCCAGTGATTCTGGGCTGGGAAAGGGTGGCAAATTTCCCCCCAGGTCCTCCCTAACTTTCATCCTAGCATCTCCAGGATCTGCCCAGCCTTGGCTTTGCCCGTGGGCATCACCAGGATGTGCCGGCACCCTCAGGCTGAGCTGGGTCCCACCAGGACCCCGTGTGTGGCAGCAAGGTGGGGAGAGCTCAGGGCAGAAGGAATCCCTGGGAGCAGCTTTTCCATGGTTTATTCATATTCCAGGTATTTTGGTGCGTTGGCTGTAATTACAGTTCAACATCTGAGGCAAAACAAGAGCAAAAATCTTCCAACCACTTTAAAGAGCGACTTTGAGTGAGGAAAGCAATAAAACACCCCGTGCTTAAACAAATCCTTCCCACCTTTCATCATTCCCCTTCTCAGTCCTGGCTAATTATCAAAGCTATCCGTGTTTTGGGAATGGGCCCCTTTCCCCCTCCACCCTGCCTCGCAGTCTCAGTCCTTCCTCCGGGGTATCCCAGTCCTTCCCAGTAAGCAATGCCTGGCTGGAAGGAGCTGAGGGGGTCCCAGTCCATGGGGTGCAGTCTGGGGTCCCCCTGGCTGTGCAGGGGAGGTGACAGAGCAGGGCAGAATGCTCAGCATCCCGGGAGCTGCTTTGCCTGCGGCTGCCCCTCATCCCCATGGAATAATGGACCCTTACATCCCTGCCACGGCCGGGCTGGCATTGTTCACTGGCATGGAATTCATCCCAAAATGATTTATTTTCAAAAAGGGAACAAAGCGGGGGGTTCTGGCTTGGCTGCGGGGCACAGCAAGGAGGGACAGGGAGGGAAGGATTGAAAGCTCCCATTGAGTGCTCCAGCCTCAGGAGAGCTCCCGGCCGTGGGGAAGCTCCAGGAGCACGTCTGGGCACTCTGTGCCTCCCCCTGCCCCTCTGGTTCCCAGGCTGGAGGGCTCCTGCCAAAGCAGCTGCTTTTTCCCAGGAGAGCAGCATCCTGCAGCATCCTGGGGCCGATCCCACTGCTCCTGCCCATCCCAGGACCACCACATTCCTGCTGTGGACCCCGCAGAGGGAGAGACAGCCCAGCCCCACAGTGGAAGCTCAGCTCCGTCCCCTGCCCCACACAGGGGAGGTCACAGGGGTGGGATAAAGGGACAGGAGAGCAGCTCCAGGGTGATAGAGGTGGCTGCGGGACACCGGGAATGCCATCCCTCCAGGGATCTGTGCAGGTGTTGCTGGAGCCAGTGGTCCATGCTTCAAAGCATGCATGTGATCCCAGCAGCACGGGAAAAGCTGCTCCCACACCTGCTCCCAGCCCTGATTTATCTGCTGAGGTTTCCCCTCAAGCCTGGCAGGAAAACAAAGAGGGAAATATGAGCACGATCACTGAAATAACAATTGCTTTAATGCATTATCAGGCACAATGATTTCCTGGTGGCAAAAGGATGATGGAGTGAGGCCGCCTGGGATTGTGGGAAGGCAGCACACAGCATTCCAAGAGGTAACGGCGTGGCCGGAGCAGCCTTGGGAAGACCTTGGGCATGGGAACTACTTTGGGGAGGGTACTGCAGGAGGGGCTGAGCCAGCTTTTGGGAAAGAAATGCCAGGAAAGGCAGTAAAGTGAATTTTCTCTTCCATTTGGTAAGCGGGAACATGGGTGGAGAGGGAGAGCTGCTCCCTTGGTCTCCATGCAGAAAGTTCCCAGAGCCAGCCGTGTCCTCGGGAGCAGCAGCTGCTCGCCAGCAGATGAAGGCAAAACCATGGAAAGAAGAGCAAACTTCCCAAAAGCCCTGGAGTGCAGAGCTCCCAGAGCTCTGGCAGCAGCCTGCCAGGAGTCAGGGGATTTCCCTTCCCATCTTCAAGCCAGCTCCTCAAAGAGCTGATCCCTGCCTGAGTGTCTGCTCCCAGGGAAAAGCTGGATGTTCTCCACTGGAGTGCTTGTTGGCAAGAGGGATGAGCAGCTGGGGAAGGGCAGGCATGCAGGGAGGGGAACCTGCCGCTCTCTGCCCGCTCCTCCCTGGGACCAGCAGCACACAGAGGATGGAATCAGGGACGGGAGATGCTGGAACCCGCGTGTGGGTGGGATCTGTCCCGGTCCCTGTGGCTCATTCAGCACCCAGAGACCCTGGGACCTGCCGGGAGCCAGGATGGGAGCTGGAGAGGTAACACAGGAACAGAGAGGGCAGCCCCAGGTGGGGTGCCCAGTGCCAGGCCTGGAGGTGTCTCCAGAGGGGGACACATGGTGACTGATGGCACGTGGCTGTGGGGCACAAAGAGCTGCTCTGGGTGGCACTGCCAGCACTATCCCCCCGTGGGGACACTGCACCAGGACACTGGAACTGTTTCCAGCAACTCAGGATGGGCACGGAGGTGAGATCCAGGCTTCCTTCCAGAAAAGGGTTTGGATGTGGTTGTGGGTAAGTTGAGCTGCCCAGAGAAGCTGTGGCTGCCCCATCCCTGGGAGTGTCCAAGGCCAGGTTGGACGGGGCTTGGAGCACCCTGGGATAGTGGAAGGGGGTGGAACAAGAGGAGCTTTAAGGTCCCTTCCAACCCAAACCATCCTGGATTCTGTGACTTCTCCCATCCTGCTCCCCCATGGATGGGTCCCTGGATCCCATCCCTCCCCAGATCCTTGCCGAGGCTGATTTGCCCCTCTGTGGTGCCATCACTCACCGTGTGACCCTCACACAGCTCCCTCCACCTTCCCACCTTGGCATCCCCCCAGCAGCTCTGTCCCTGGCTCACACTGCACTGGCTGCCTGCCCCATTGAGATGCCACATTCAGAATGCCGAGCTGCGGGCACGGAGCGAAGAGCACAGAGCTGCTCTCCGAGTCACCATGTTTCTGGTGTGGATTCCCTTTTTCCCTGAATCCAGCCCTCAGAGGCTGTTGGCAGGTCAGGCCCGGGCCATGCCAGCCCTGCCAGCCCCTTGCCAGCTGCCTGCTTGCACCGGCTGCTCCTGCTTTGAGTTACCCGGCTGGGGACATTCCAGTGCAAAGAGCATTTTTTCTCTCTCTTCCCTTTCCCCCTTCCAGGAGCCCCCTTTGATTTAGTGCTTGTGAAAAGCTGCAGGACACGGCCCCGAGCCGCGGTTCAGGTCCGGAGCAGCCGAGCACAGCACAGATTGCTCGGGATTAACCTGCCTGGGAATGGTGCCCGAGCGTACCAGCCATGCCAAGTGCTGCTCGTGCCTGGGTGCCCAGCGGAGAGCCAGGCTGGGAGCAGGAGCACCTGCTTCAAATCCTGTGGAAAATGGGCTTGGATACCCCAAATGCAGCTGTGTGGGGAAAGGCACCAGCAAGTCAGTGCCAGGGGTTCCCAATCCCAGTGAGGAGAGAGGCTCTCCCTGTTCCAGTGTTGCTGCTGGATCTGGACCATGAGCACCAGGGAACATTTCCCTGTTTCAGGACTCATTTTTCCAAGTTCCCAAAGTTTTTTCATTGTGGAAAACCCTCCCAGAGCATGTGCAAATTCAGGAGGGGAATGAAAATCAAATCAGCTACACCTGCAGTGAGGGAGGAGGGGACCGACTACCTGGCCTCAACACAGGCTCCCGTCTGGAATTCAGCGGGGTCAGGTCTGGATTTGGAACAAAACCTGGGAAAGCTGGAGGAAATTCTGCTCTCAGTGTGTCCCCAACCTTGCTGACGCAGCAGATTCCCCCACAGCTGGGAGCTCCCAGATCCAACTACTGGGATGAGCAGCAGAGCAGGGGAGGATGCAAGGCAGGAGCATCCCTGCAGCTCCATCCCTGCCCTTCCAACCTCTGCTCCGTTGCTGCTGCTCCATCCCTGTAGCTTCAGTCCTGGGCCTCCATTCCTGCCCCTCCATCCCTGCCTCTGTCCCTGCAGCTTTACCCTTCATCCCATCCCTGGGATTCCATCCTTGCTGCTCCATCCCTGCAGCTCCATCCCTGCCTCTCCACCCCCGTGGCTTCATCCCTGTGCAGTCTCCAGCCCAGCTCTGCAGCTCAGAGGGTTCAGGATACTCCTGAAACAAAGCCACACATTGGGATGATGCTTCGGAGCGTTTGAAATTTGACCACCACGAAGGAAAAGATGAGGGAACTGAAAAAAAAGAAGGGTTAATGTGAAAATAATAAATTGCAAACATTCCTGTGGTGGAAGTGGATTCTCTCCTCCTTTTATCCCTGCATATTGTCCTCGCAGCAGCCGTCTGTGAAATTGCACTGTTATTGAAGTAATTCTGGGGGTAATTAGAGTTAATAATTCAGTATTTTATTTCTATTCTCCAGTTACTGCAGGGGGAAAAACACACAGATCCATAATCCAGGGAGCAAAGGCGCAGTTTTCCTTTTCATGGCAAAAATAGCTTTGGTCGGGTCCAATCCTTCCCTGCGCCCACCCACAGCCCACGGCACCCACCTCCTGCTGCTCCCTGCCTGGGGAATTCCAGCCCCATGGATGTTCTTCAGCCTTTGGAGCATCCTGGGTTGGACTGGGGTTACTGGAGCAGGGACAGAGGGTGATTCAAGCACTCCCAGAGCACGGCCCCAGGGTGTTGGGGTCCCTGTGAGGAGCTGCCTGATCCCGGGATTCCTGCAAGGGGTTCCTGATCCTAGGGTCCCCTGTGAGGAGCTGCCCAGTCCCAGGATCCCTGTGAGGAGCTGCCTGATCCCGGGATTCCTGCAAGGAGCTGCCCAATCCCAGGATCCCTGTGAGAAGCTGCCTGATCCCGGGATTCCTGCAAGGAGCTGCCCAATCCCAGGATCCCTGTGAGGAGCTG
The DNA here is from genome assembly GCA_013396875.1 of Vireo altiloquus. Classification (NCBI taxonomy): domain Eukaryota; kingdom Metazoa; phylum Chordata; class Aves; order Passeriformes; family Vireonidae; genus Vireo; species Vireo altiloquus. The sequence continues at coordinate 1,637,468 of VZRF01012833.1, forward strand.
CCTGATCCCGGGATTCCTGCAAGGAATTCCCAATCCTAGAGTCCCCTGTGAGGAGCTGCCCAATCCCAGTGGGCATCCAGAGGGTGCCAGGGCCCGGTCACCACCTCCTCACATTTCCCCCTTTGAAACATTAAAGGAGTTTTCCGTTCAATTATTTGGAATTAAGTTTGGCAGCGGAGCCCTTTGGGAGGGATCAGATTGATTTCCTCAGTGAAATGACTTTGGAGAGGACTCGGGCTTGTTCCTCGTGCTAATTATCCCAGGCAATAATTAAGCCGTCAGCAGCTGGGGGGCTGGGGGTTTATCTGGGGAGGGAAGGGGAAGGTGAGCCCACCCCAGGGGCTCAGCCCGGCCCAGGGCTGGGCTCAGCCTCTCCAAACAGGATTAGGGCAGGAGACAGACCCAGCACAGGAGTTATTAGAGCAGGAAATTTCAAATTATATGGAAATAATCTTCGGAGTGCGAGTTTATTTTGGAACTTTAGACTTAATAATTCAGCACTTCTGGGATTTGGCATGTGAAGTGACAAAGATTAAAGGCATATTGTCAGGTTCACAATTCCGCGATTTCCAGCCTTACCTGGGTTACAAACACCACGGGATGGGATGATCCTCATGGATTCCCTGGGCATGGAAGCTCCCAGGCTCCCTGTGGAGCCGCGGGGATTTCAGAGCCCGGACAGCGCTGGAGCGAGGGCTCAGATTACCAAGCCGAAAATATTCCCCAGAACATGTGCGAGCACATTATGAAGTCTAATCATAAATAATTAAAACTTAGCTACACTTGTCAGATAAATGAACAAAGTACAGTTTGTGCTGCATTATCCTCGCCTTCCCCCGCCGCTGTTTGTCACCAGCTCCTCGAACCGGGCAGACTATTTATAGCAAACAACTTATTCCAAGCATTTTGCCCTTTTTTTCTTTCTTCCTGCCTGGGAATTGTTCAGGAACAGCCTCTGATTCTTTACTAATTTCTCCGCTCTCCATAATTGCTCCAAATCCGTTTCATGTGCATCGACTCCAGCGCTGGGGTTGATTGCAAACAGCTCCCAGCACATCCCAGCGCTGGGTTTGCTGCTTCCAGCTTTGGATTTGCTGTTTCAGCCCCCGATGCCACAGAGCCAGAGTTTACCTGGAAGATGGAATGTGCTGGGGGGTTGAACTGCTTGGTCTTAGAGAGGTTTTCATTTTGTAGAAGTGGCCCCGCTGTGACCCCACGGATATTGGAGATGGAAAAGAGAGGAAAGATGATATAAAGAGATATCCTGGTTTATTGCTGAGGTGTGTGAGGGAAGAGAGATGCAAATTCATGCATTTATTTTTTAATAGTGGTGGGGATTGGGAGAACAATTTCCCACTTCGTGTCATGTTTTGTAACAGGGAGGAACAGAATTCATATTTCAGTGTTTGGTACGGAGGAGGAGTTGGAGGGTAAATAAGTCTGTTGATATTTTAGACTTTGTAAGGAAGATTTCAGAAGGGTTTGTCTATAGAGAACCAAGGAATCATAAAATGAATCACAAAGTCCTAGAATGAATCACAGGGGGGGTTTGGCTGGAAGGGACCTAAGAGCCCATCCAGTGCCACCCCCTGCCACGGACAGGGACATCTCCCACTGGAGCAGGTTTCTCCAAACCCCATCCAACCCACCCTGGAACACTTCCAGAACATAAACCCTGTACCTTACAGGTCATATTTACCTCCATTTGCTGTTGGGGAGGTGGACAGCACTCTCCATTCCCACCACCACATCTCCTTGGATGGCCAAGGATCCAGCTCCAACACAGATCCCTGTTCCAGCTGCACCAGGCTCGGTCTCTCCATGAGAAGCAGCATCTCCATGGACAGGTCTGCCTTGTCCATCGGGCAGGTCCAGCCCCCCCAGCCCACTGCCCATCCCTCCGGGCTCTGGGATGTGAGGCAGCTCCAGCTGTGCCGGGCTCCAGCTGTGCCAGCTGGGATAACGTGGCTCAGGGCATGGCTGCCGTGGGCTGTGGCCACTGGGGCAGGATTTTACATGACCCAACAGCTCTTTGTGGCTGCTTTTATGGCAAATATGCACAACGAGATAATAGAGTTGGGGAGAAAAGATGTTCAGAGCCAGCGTGAGCCTTCGGGTGGTTCCTCGTTCCCGGGCTGGGTTATTTTCCTACGGAATTACATTGCTTTGGTTGGGGATTTTTTAATAAAGGAGAAATCACCTTCAAAGCAGCGTTTCCGTTAACCCCTTGCTGCCTGTGAGCCAGAGCCAAGTGTGGTTCCAGCACTGGTTCAACAGGGGTGTCTGTGGCAGGAAAAGATGAGGGAGAATCCCTGAAAAAATCATCCAGCTCAAAAAAATTCAAATGAATACCCCAAGCCTCCACAGTGGCTTCTGCTGCTGGGGGACCATCGGAGCATCCAAGACAAGGACAACATGAATCTTGGCCACCCGAGGTGAGACAGGACCATGGGGAATTGCTGCAGTTTTAGTGTCAGTTTTCAGTTTTACAAAAAAAACCCCTTGTAAATAAAATTTAGTAAAAGAAAATAAAACTTAACCAATTCAAGGCACACCTCTGAGAAGTCAGAAGATGAACAAAGCAGCGGCCAGGGGAGAAACCTCTTCCACTGCCGTGTTCCAGATGCTTCCCTGGTGGCAGGGCCGGGCAGTGTGGGATGAGGTGGCACTGCCAGCTCTGCCCCGGTCGCTGCCAGCGCCGCGTGAGCCTGGAGTGACTCAGGGGATGGGAGCCAGCCGGGCTCACCTTCCCCGGGGGGAATGTCTGGGAGCCCAGCTCCTGCAGGGAACTGTTGAGCCCATCACCCCCAACCAGCGGTGCCGGGGGTGGGGGAGATGAAAGCGGGGCACGGGAGGCACCCCCAGACAGGGGGGCACACCCCGTGCCCTCCCTTCCGGCCCGGGGCCACACCCAGCCCGAGACAAAGAGCCTGGGCAGGAATTTGTCCCCGGGCTGGTGTCTTGTCAGGGCTTCGTCATTCTGGCCTTGTCTGGGATGTGCTCGGCTCTCGGGAAATTTCCAGCCGGATCTCGGGGGCGACGTGGCAGCTCTCACCTTGCCCCGGGCCGCAGCTGCCCCACACCTCCCTCCTCCCTTGGGGTGCTCCGTGCCCGCTCTGCAGCCCCCTCCCGCTCCGCCGCCGCTCCCCTGCTCCTTCCCCGGCTCCGCAGCTCCAGACAGGCAGCTCCCGGTGCAGCCGGAATTCTCCTGGTGTTTCTGCCGCGTCTCTGCCCCGAGGGAGCTGGGGACCTTCCAGCTCTCCGCTTCCCGGGGTGGTTGGTCAGGAATCGCAGCCCTGTCAGCGCGGGGAGCCACGAACCAGCTCCCGGGAGCGCCAGCGCCCAGCGCCGCTCCGAGCTCAGCCATGCCAAGGGATTTGGGAGGATTTTAGGCCTTTCTGTGTCTTTCCTAAACGCAGAAAATGAAGAGGCACTTAAGAATCTGCTGTTTATATTGAAAGCCAAAATCCCTTTAGAATTTAATCTCTTGGTGATGGATTTAATACTGTTACAGACAGGCGAGTTCTTTTTATATCACGGGGGTGCTGGGAACTCTTTGAAGCAGGATTTTGTTGCAAACAGGGTATTTGTCCCCAAGGCCCTGTCACGGCGAAGTCTGGATCTGTGGGTGACAGAGTGGCCAGGGAGGGGAGGTCCCACGGGGGGCATTCCTGCTCTGTGACATACAGAGGTCACGCTGTGGCTGCCTGGGGTGCACGGTGACATCTCAGGGTGCACGGTGACACCTCAGAGTGTGTGGTGGCACCTCGGGGTATGCGCCAGAGACCATCACTGCCAGGATGGATGGACCAGACCTTTGCTCTGCCCGTGAGCTCCTGGAATTCCAGTTTTCCCAGGATGGTGGATGATGCTCCGGGCTCAGCGAATGCAGCATGGGCACGGGGAGCTGCCCAGCGCTCCCAGGGATGTGTCGGATGTGTGGCTGCTGCTCTGGGACTCTCACTCCCTCTCTAACATAAAAGCAATCCTTTAAACTATAAAAAATACCCCATCCTTTATTTTTTCCAGCGAAAAGGGGGTGGCCCGAAGACCGGGCCTGCAGCAGCAGAGCTCCCCGGCCCTGCTGAATCAGCCCTGGCTCAGAGGGAGCAGCCAGCACCCTCTGAATCACCGGCCCGGTGCCGCGAGTGCCGGCCCGGCTCCCATCACTCCCATCGCTCCCATCGCTCCGGCTGACCCAGTTCCCACCTGGAGGAGCTGGGGAGATTTTCCACCCCGGCCACCGCTGCCGACACCGCGCCCGCGGGCGAGGGAGGGCTGAGCTCATCCTGACGCAATGGGAGCCGAAGGACGAGGGAGAGGGAAGGGGACAGAGCCCACGGGGTGGTCCCTGACCTTGCTGCACGCACCGAGTCACCCCGCACGGGGCCGGGGGTTGCTCCCCGCCACCACCGCAGTGCAGCGGCCACGAGGGTGGAGAAAAACAAACACGGAGGGATGGGAGGGAATACAGGCAAATCCAGCCCTCCATCCCGAACCAGCCCCGTGTCCTTGCGGTGGAACACTGCTCCCTCCCAGTCCTGGAGCACCCCCGAGCCGGGGAGGGGCAGGGCTGGTTCTGTGTGTGCTGGTGGAACCTCGGCAGCGTCCCCGGCAGCGCCGGCGGCTGAACCCGGAGCCGAGCTCCCGCCCCTCCTCGGCAATAAACCTGCCGGCAGGAGTCACTGACCTTGTCCCCATCTTTCAGCTGCTGTTCCAGGAGACCGAGAGGGGACACACAAGGTCACTGTCTCTCGCCGGCAGCGGCTGAGTGGCCGTTTCATCACCGAGGAATAGGCTGGTGCTGAAGAACGCCCGGGCCGGGGAAAGGAGCTGACAGACGGCTGGGGGGCTGGGACAGCGCAAAGGGGGCTGCAGGAAAGCTGAGACCCTTTGTCCTTATCCAAAGACCCCGTTTAAGTTCCTGCCCCGTGGGGGGGCCCTGACGCAGCCCGGCCGTGGGGCACAAGGGGTCCATCCCCGCACAGCTCCTTCCCCTGCCCGGAAAAAGCAGTTTCAGCCTCAAATCCCTCCTGACGTTTGCCTGAGCATTGGAGCTTCCCATCGGAAGCTGCCTCGCTACCATGCATCTGTCTCGCTGGAGACTTGCAGGAACGACGTGCTCGAAAGAGCTGTCAGATTTGGTTAAAATTAGGCAGCAGACTCCAAGTTATTACTGGAGGACAGATGGACACTCTGGGGGTGCGGCGTGTGCCCAGCAGCGCTGGAAAACCGAGCCCCAGCCACCGCCGGGAGACGGGGCTGGGAGGGGCCGGGGGCTGAGGGGGACTGTGAGACACGCCGGGCTGGCCCTGGCAGATGGTGTCTGTGGCACCGGGGCTGGAAATTGGGCTAAAACCTGTCCTGGGGGGAGCTGGCCCCGCGCCGGCCCGGCGGAGCCTTGGACTGCTGCTCTCCCCAGCCGGGGGAGCCGCGCGTTGGCTCCAGGACGGAGGATGCTCCTGAAATCCTTCGGAGAGGAGCAGGAGAGTGGCCACCACCCAGCCTGGCAGCCCTTCAGCAGCCGCCCTCAAGGAGAGAACAAACTGCTCAGCAGAAAAGCTGTCATTTGAGAAGGAGACCATAACCTCCTCTTGTTCCCCGCCGGCCGCGGGACGGGAAGGACAAATCTCGTGTCCGGCAGCGCCCTTGCGCAGGCAGCGTGTCCCGAACATCCTCCTCTCCAGCGGCTAGGCAAAGCTGCTCAGCAGGCACAAGGGGAGAGTCCTGACAGCCCAGCCCAGCTGGAAAATCCCTCCCTGCGCCAGAGCTGCCGAAAATCCCGACACTTCCCCCACGAGGGACTGCAGGGGTGCAGGGCGCAGGGTGCGGCGCAGGCTCTGCCTCAGGGGTCACTTCTCCCGTCTGCCTCTCCCTGAGGTCTCCCTCGGCGCTGGCCTGTCCCTGAGCCTGTATCCATCCTGGTGAGCATTCCCGGGCCGGCGGTGCCGCTCTCCCGGCAGAGCCTGCCCCGCTCCCTCGCAGGCAGGTAATTACCATGTCCCCGACTCGGCTGTAATGAGCCCAGGTGCTCGTTTGCCATCCAAGCAATTTACTGGCAGATCCTCCAGCAAGAGCCGAGTCCCAGGGAAGGGGCCGGGAGCGCGGCTGTGCCGGTGATGGATGCACAGGACACGGCAGCAAAATTACCTCCTCCAGGGGGAAGGGAAACAGCAGATGAGGAAAAGGGGTTGGGAGTGAGGGGAAGGAAGAGACAAAGGAAGGGAAGGAGCAGTGAAGGGGACAGGTGGTGGTGAAGGAGTAGGGAGGGCCAGGGGGCATCTCTGGGAGAGAGAAAGGAGAACCAGGATCCACAGCTGGCACAGCTCCTGCGGCTGAGGGATGCGCTGACTTTCCTGTGGGTGACATTCCCTGGAGGTGACATTCCCTGCTGTCCCATGCAGACAGCAAACCCTGGCTCCCAGCCCTGGAAGGTCAGAGCTCTGTTCACAGATACCAGGGGTGAAGGAATAAAAACTCACCATAATTCACCAAAATGGATCACTTCCCTCCAGATCCTTCAGGCTGACTCAATTTCCCGATAATTTTCCTTGAGTTTCGTGTTTGCATATTCAGCAGCACAAACCCCTCCATAAAATTCCAGTCCTTAAAGGAGACCTGTAGGAAAGAAGGGGACAGGGATTTGGGCAGGGACTGTTGTGATAAGCCAAAGGGAGATGGTTTTAAACTAAAAAGGGAAGACTTAGATTGAATATAAGGAAAGATTGTTTTATGATGAGGCTGGTGGGGGCTCAGGCTGCCCAGAGAAGCTGTGGCTGCCCCATCCCTGAAAGAGTACAAAGCTGGGTTGGACAGGGCTTGGAGCAACCTGGGCTAGTGGAAGGTGTCCCTGCCCATGGCAGGGGGTGGAATGAAATGACCCTTTTCAACCTAAACCATTCCATGATTTCTTTGAAATCCACTGAGCTCCTTCCCTGTCCCTGCTAGGCTCCTGGTCCCCACCTGGCACTTCCCTTCCCCCAGGGAAAAACTTCCACCCATCACCTGGTCAGGACCTTTCCCTGATTCCCACCCTAAATTAATTCTTCACCAGTCTAAAACCACTTGATCTTGCACTGAAACAACCGCTGGAGCTAAATGCTTCCCCCCCACTTGTCTTTTTCTCCCCCAAATTTCCGGGGAGTCATTCCATCCCTTTCCAAGTTCCATTTTGTGGAGCTCTGTCCCTTCATGCCCTGTCACCAGGCAGATCCGGTGACACAGAGCCTGGAATCAGCAGCAGCCCAGGCTCAGCAGGGTCAGGTCCAAAGTTGCTCTGAGCATTTACTGCCCTAGTTCTGCTCTGCACATTTATCTCATTTGCAGCTGGGCAGCTGATCCAAATGTGAATGTACCCAAAACGGCCAGTTCAGCATCCCTGCTCCCCGGAATGGGGCTTTTCCTCGTGCCTGTGCTGCGGAACAAGGGATCAGAGCTAACAGAGGGCTGGGGAAGGCCCAGGCAGAGATAAAACACTATTAAAAAAACCCAAATTATCTAAATGTTAAGGGAGGAAAAACTTAATAAATTAAATGTAAATCTATTTTTGTTACATCTGTTCAGATCCTTTAAGGAGCTTTAGGACAGCTGTTTCTATATCCCATTTAATCTTGATGTTATTGTAATGAGCTAAGGCTTGGGGGCTGAGCTGATTGTCTCTCCAGGCGAATTCCTGAGCACCAGTGAAAACGCTGCTCCCAGCCCGGAGCCACTTCCCCAGCTCCCATCCCGGGAATGGTTGGGTTTTCCAGGCCAGGAGGGGCTTTGCCAGCCAGCAGCCCCGCAGAGTCCAGGCTGCAGTGGGGACACGCCGGGCCTGGCAGGTGGGAGTGGGCACTCCCCAGCAGTGCCCAGGGCTCAGCTCCAGCCCCACTCCCGCTCCTGCAGGCAGGGAGGGAAGGGGAGGGAAGGCAGAGCTGCAGCCGGGTGCCTGTCCCAGCCTGCACACCCAGCACACCCTGGGGGGCCAGGGCTGAGCCCCCGACCCTCCAGGCTCCCCTCCTTCCATCCCTCCCTCCCTCCATCCCTCCCTTCTTCCCTTGCCCCTCGCGGGCTGAGATGTGGCCACTTCTCTGATTTCCTCTCCCCGAGTTGTCACGTCCCCCTTTGCTCCTCAGCTCTTCCCCCACTTTGCTGGCAGAGTTATTCCTCCGACATGAGAGGCTTTGTTTTTAATTTCTTAAATTACAGCATAATTTAGGCTAATTATTGCTTTGTCCCTCTGATCTTATTAAACCTTTAATCCCTCGGTGATTCCCCACCCAGAGCAAAGTCTGCTTTTCTCACATTCATTCCTGCTCTGGGTCTGCTCTTGCCTCTTGCCCGGGGCGGCCTCACCTCCCAAACCGGCTGCCGATGCCCTGGATATTCCCTCCGTGGCTCCCTGTCCCTCCAGTGCCGTGGGATGCCCTTCCACAGGCGTGGAGAGGCTTGGCATGAGGGCAGGAACTCCTCGGGAGGGATGTGCTGCTCTAGGCCGGCCAATACTCCTGTCACTGTAGTTCTAAACCTCCCTGGATTTTTTTCCTGCAGGACAATGCCCAGCTGCCTTTTGATCCCAGGCCCTTTGGAGCAGCACATCCTGCTGAGCACCATGGACACCTCGCTCCTCCAGTCTCCAGCTGAGCCAAGGCCAGGCTGGACGGGGCTTGGAGCAACCTGGTCCAGTGGAAGGTATCCCATGGCAGAGGATGGAATGAGATGAGTTTTAAGGCCCCTTCCACTCCAAACCTTCTGGGATTCTATGACGGGCAGCCTCTGGCAGGGATCAGCCCCATTCCTTCCTTGCCAAGTCCACAAACAATTTTAATTACCCCTTTCTGCCCCCCACCCGATTATTATTGACTTCCTAAAGTCTGGGAGGCTCCTGTGGGCACCATCTTCCCAAGCAACCCAAGGATTTTCTGTGCTGGGATGTGCAGAGAGTGTCACCCATCCGTGGGCACCCAGGGCCACACAAGCCACTGTCTCCCAAGGAACAAGTCACAGGACAAAGGGAAACAGCCTTAAGCTGTGCCAGGGGAGGTTTAGCTGGACATTGGGAAAATTTTGTCTTGGAAAGCGTTGTCAAGGCCTGCCACAGGCTGCCCAGGGTAGTGAGTGGGGGATTTAAGAGATCTGGGGATGTGGCACTTGGGGACATGGTCGGGGTGGCCTTGGCAGCACTGGGGAATGGTTGGACTCGAGGATCTCAGAGAGCTTTTCCCTCAGGTGACCCCCGGATGGATCCAGCCAAGGCGCCAGCTCGGAATGCTCACCTTCATTTGCTTGGGCAAAACAGATGATGGAAATTTACTTTTTATAGCTACAAAGTTGAAGGATTTTCTGACCACAGGCTGAAAAAATCCCCTTAATGAAGCCCCAGAGCTCTCCAGGGCTTTGGGAAGAGCTCTGGCCCCCGGCCCCCCTTCTCCACTTGAAGTATTGTTTCTGTCTTGAGTCTCCTGCCAAGAATCTCTTCAGCTCTGCAGCTGGATTTGATACAGGGGTGGGGAGAGGAGCTTAATCACAGCACTAAAGAGAGAAGCAGTTCTGGGGGAGTCTTTCAAGGAGCTGAGTTGAAAGAGTCCCTGAGAGCAAAGGGGCTCCCACTTGCACTGCCCAAACAGGGAAAAAACCCACCCCAGAAAGGCCAAACAAAACCTCATCCAGACTTTGCTGCCTCTAATTCATCCCAGGCCCTGGATTAAAAGTAGGTCATTTAAGCAGCTGCGGGAAGGGCTGAGGGCAGCCCTGCCCGTGGCACTGAGCTGATGGTGGTAAATCACAGCCCCGCCGAGGCTCCTGTGCCTGGACAGGAGCCCAGTTCCCAGCTGGATGCGAGAGGCACCACATCTGCCCCGAGCCCAGAGAAGGTGCAGAGCAGCCACAGAGACCTTCCAGCATCCATGGCCTGAGAGGATCAGGAGGAGGATGGGGATACACAGAGATCAGCTGGGACTCAGCAACAGAAGCAGGACAAGGATGCCCTGACCTGATTTTGAGGACTGAGCTGGTGCTGGGACTCCAGAGAGAGCTGGAGCACCGCTGGCTTCCCACCTCCTGCTCACCCGGATGGGGCTTGGAGCAGCCTGGGATAATGGGAGGGGTCCCTGCCATGGCAGGGTGTTGAACGGGATGAGCTTCAAGGTCCCTCCCAACCCAAACCATTCTGGGATTCTCAATTCTACGCCCTGGCATTGCCCAGTGCCGGACAAAAGCTGCTGCCCAGAATTGCAGGATGGGATGAGGAACACTGGTCGCTCCTCACAGGATGCCTGGCACTGGTAATGATTTCCAGCTCAAAAGAACTGCTGCTCTCCAGCTTTGGTGCTGCCAGGCAGGTAGGCCATCACCAGGGCCAGCAGCACCCAAACCACAGAGAATTTGGGACAGAACCCCTTTTCCTTCCCCCAAAATCGCTGGGAGACCAGGGCTGCCCTTCCCACAGCCACATGGTCCCTCTCTTCCAGCTCTGTGCAGCCTCTCCTGAGGTTTCCCTGTGTCCATCCTGCCCTGAGGGTACCCGGAGGGATCCATGCCAGAATCCTGCTCCATCCATCCTGGAGCAGGATCCCAGCACCAGCAGGAGGCCAGGCTCAGAGGGTGACAACAGGACAGCAGGTGGCTCTCCCTTGTCTATTATTGCCACCGGAATTTTTGTGCTCCGGGAAGGACTGTGACACCTTTGCAGCTGGAAAAAGCTGGGGGGAATGTATTCCCTGTGGTCCCTGTGATGGGAATGGCACCTTTCCCCGCCGGGGGCTGTTGGGGTTTGGTGGCTGCACACAGAGAATGTCACAGCTCCTCTTCTCCTGGGATGAGCAGCATCCCAGGGAGTCCCAAAGGGAGAGGACACTGGGGGGGCTCAGCCCTAGACTTATAATAATAATAATAATAATAATAATAATAATAATAATAATAATAATAATAATAAAAGAACTGTTTGCCTCAGCCATAGAAGGAAGTGCCTGTTGGATACCATCAGCTGTGGCTCCCGGATTCCAGACTCGTTCCATGGAGCTGCAGGGAGCAGAGGAGGGGCTGAGATTCCCAGTACCGCTGATTAGAGTGAGCGTGGAGCTGCAGGAGCTGCCACATCTCCCAGGGCCGCTCCAGGTCTCTCACCCTCCTCACCACACGCTGCAGCCCTGGGCTCCTGGTGAGCTCCGAGATTTGCCATGAAAGCTCCCAGCTGGATCTTCCTGGGGCTCAGGAACCCGTGGGTAGGGTGGGTCCTTGACGCTCCAGGGGGAAGCTGGAACCGCTGACAGATGGATGAGACCTCGTGGCACAGATGGGGACCACGGCAGGAGGTGTCTGTGTGGGTGCTGCTCCTCACCTAACCCAGGGATGCCAGCAGAGGTGGGGTGACCCTGTCCTGAGGTGGGGTGACCCTGTCCTGGCACTCGATTACTCCCCAAATCCCCCCTGGCAGTGCCAAGAGGACCCAGCCCCCTCCCCCACCCCCATCCCGGTGCACGTGCAAGACATCCCGGGTGGGGAGACGGGATCCAACCCACTCCAAACCAGGCTGATTCCCGTCATCTTCCAGGTGGCTGAGACGCCAGCCAAGGGGGATGCTGAGATCTGCAGGACCCTTCTGCTCTTCCCGGAAGGAACCCGCAGCCTCCCACCAGGCCCGAGCATTTGGATGCCGTGCAGGAGGAGGGCTGTGGGGGCTCTCCATGCCTGGTGCCATTCCCCTGTCCCCGCCGTAGGGGACACAGCCCCTTCCCACTGCCTCTCCCGTCCCCTGCCAGCTGATGGCTTGTCCCGTGGCCAGCGGGATGGGGCTGCCTCCAATGAATATTTTATGCCAAGTCCAACCAGGCGTTGAAGATCTTCAGCTGGCCATGAGCACCCCCGTCACCATTCCAGCTCCCTGCCACCCGCTCCACGCCTGCCACCAGCCTGGGGAGGGAGGATGAGGGGACAGGGAGGATGGAAACGGCTACAAACGCTTCCCTGCATCTGGAATGGCTTGGAGGTGTCTCTATCCCAGTCTGGGGGCCTGATCCTGGCTCGGGGGTCTCTCCAGACCGGAGCTGTGCCAGGGCTCCAACATTCCAGGAGCACCGACAATAGCGAGGAAGAGCCGGCTCCACTGGCGCCGCGGATCCTGGGCTGCCGGACTCGCCACCCACGGCACAAAAGCAATTAAAAGTTGCACACAGAGGCCACAGTGAAGAATGAGGACACGTAGCTGCGTCACCGCCGCGGCGTTCATGCCTGTCACACCAGCCCAGCCTGTCCCGGGGGACGCACAGGGATACCGGGGAGCTGCTGCTCCAGCAGAGCCTGGATCTGGGAAGCGGTGAGGAGCAGGGAAAAGGAGGCCTCGGACAAGCAAAGCTTCCTCTCCCCCATCCTCTCCCTCGGCCACGGCTCGCTGCTCCCAGCGCATAAGGCCGGCAGAGTATCCGCAGTGACCGGCACAGCACCCCCGTGGAAAACCCCACGGAACGGAGCGGGAGGCACGGGGGGTGTCCGTGGGGGGGTCCCGCTGCCCGCAGCCCCCCAGGACAGCACAGCCCATTGTGTAACGCGGCCGGGCCGTCAGGACACATCTCGTCAGCCGCGCTGCCGAGGGCCCGGAGGCGGCGGCTGCCAGCACACATCAGGCAGCGCCGGCGGTGCCCGAGCCCGGCACGGAGCGGGCAGGGACGCTCCGAGGGAAGGGGAGAGCGGGACAAGGCTCAGCTCACACTCAGCTCACACGGGAACCCCCCCGTTTGCTCCCCATGGAGCATCATCCGCCGCCCGGCCCGGAATCAACACGGAATCCTGGAATTACTTAGCTTGGAAAAGACCTCGGAGATGTTCCAGAGCCCCCTGAGGAGAGGGTGGAGCGGGACACATCCCCAGGGACTCCCTTCCCACGGCTCCCATGGCCTCCCCTTGGCTTCGCTGCTACAAAATCCTCCCAGCCCTAAAAAACCTAAAAAACCCTAAAGCACACACCCCAAAAAACAACCAACCACCACAAGGGTCCATCCATGGGAAGCAATGCCCCAAATCCCTCTTCCTGCTGGTGGGTAACAGGAAAGTGCTGGAGAAAAACCCACTGCAACAAGAAGTGCGAAAATAACGGATTTGGGGTTTCCTCCAGCGAGCAAATAATAACAAAACCCAAATCATTTCAAGGATCCCAGAACAAACAAGAAACACCACAAAAGCAAACGCCGTGGTCTGCATGAGGATAAACAAACAATCCAATGTTAAATACAGCCAGAGAAAAGGCCAAGTTTGTTTGGGAAGGGAGAGTTAGGTTTGAAAAAATGTTTTTAAAATGCTCCCTATGGCTTCACCTGATCTCCCAGCTCCGACTCCAAAGGCAAAGCCAAAATATTTGATTTTAAAAATGTCGAAGTGAGACATTTTTATATTTTTAAAAATCCATTCTTTTGGCCCTGAACCCAGAACGAATGAATAGTCCAGGCCAGTCCAAAACTGCATATTTTTGTTGAGCACAGCATTAATCGGACACGTTTCACCCCACTCCAGTAGGAAAAAAGTGACCACGGCAGAGACAATTCCAGGTTTGGTGCTGGAATTGGCGAGCTGGGGATGGGACACTGGGCAGGACACCAACCTGCCCAAAGGACACAGTGACGTGGGAATGTTAATTTTGTGACTTCTAGGGCAAAACCATTCCTTTTAAAACCTGCTGGAGGGGAAGCTGATTGAGGGTGAGAGCCAAGCTCCCCTAGATGCCCCCTGCAGCTGCCCCAGCACCCCTCAGCTCTAGAGCGATGCTGGGAGCATTCCCGGCTGCCTGCTCCTGCTCCTGGCAGGATGAATCCCACACGGCTGAGGAGCCTTTTGCTCCTCCAGCCCCCCCTGATGCTGGAGACAGGGGTGGCTCCCCAGCCGAGGTGCTCCTCCTGGCTGGAACACCCCACCCGCAGCGGGAGCAGCCCCAGTGCCGGGTCAGGATGATCCAAAGGGTCCAGCTGCAAGTCCCAGTCTCCCAGGAAGCTTCCACCTTCCCTTGCTCCAGAGATTTTCCTCACCCTGGGGCTCAGCAGATCCTGCCGTGCTCCAGCTCCCTCCTCCCCGCCTGTCCCACCGGGGCCGCGGGGCCTCCCCCAGCTCCGGCTGCGCTCCGTGCTTGGCTGCACTCCCTGAAAGGACCTTTCTCTCGCATTCAGGGCAGCGTTCGCCCGCCCAGCCCTCCCTCCCCGCTGCTCTCCTGCAGCCAGCGGTGCCGCGGGGATGAGCGGAGGGAGCGCAGGATGCGGCGGGGCCAGAGCAGTGAGCATCTCATGGAGCATCCCATGGAGCATCTCATGGAGAATCCCATGGAGCATCCCATGGAGCATCACATGGAGCATCCCAGGGAGCATCTTATGGAGAATCCCATGGAGCATCCCATGGAGAATCCCATGGAGCATCACATGGAGCATCCCATGGAGCATCTCATGGAGAATCCCATGGAGCATCCTAGGGAGCATCCCATGGAGAATCCCATTGAGCATCACATGGAGAATCCCATGGAGCATCTCATGGAGCATCTCCAGGCAGGGCATGCCCAAGACCCACTGCTGCTCCTGGAGAGTCTTTTTGGCTCCTGCCAAGGCCCCTGCCCATCCCCAGCTGAATGAGGGGATTCCAACATCCAAATGGCATTCCTGGTGGGAATTCCTGCATTCCCCTCACGTGCATGAGGGTTCTGTGCCTGGAAATCCATTTCCAGCAGCTGGGATCACCAGGAAGGTGCAAAACTGGCTCTGAAAAACCCTGTAGGATTTTCTTGGCTGAAAGGCTGGTCAGGCCCCGGAACAGGTTGCCCAGGGAAGCGCTGGAATCACTATTCCTGGAAGTGTCCAAAAAACACGTGGAAGTGACATTTGGGGATGCAGCAGTGCTGGGAGAATGGTTGGACTCAAAGATCTCAGTGGGTTTTTCCCACCTTAATGGTTCTGTGATAAAACACGGAATAAAATCTCTACGCCCCTCTGCCTGAGCTGTGGGTGAGGTGTTCACAGCCTGGGATTTTCTGGGATACGGGATGAGTCCCCCAGCCTCGCTGCCCCTGCACACCCCACGGCCCCCAGCCCTCTGCACCCCCCAAGGACACCCAGGCTCATCTTCCCCATTTATTAGGAGCTAATTACCCCTCTGTTGGTTTTGAGAAGGACTGGGGGATGTTTGGAGGCTCAGCCTTCCTTAACCCTTTCCCCCCGGGCTGGGACGGGTTTCCGGGTGACCCGCGGGGCCGCAGACACTGCGCCTTTGTTCGGCTGCTCCGGCTGCCGGGATATCGGGATATCGCCTTACGAGCCGAGCGCTCCGGCCCCACTCCCGCGTCCAAGAGCAGCAAAGCCCAGCCGGCACCGCGATTATTGTTGGAAGCCCAGGGAGGGCGAGGAGAGGCGTCGGGCTCTGGCAGGGCTGAGGCTGGGGGTTGGGAGGGACCTTCCCGGGGGAAGGTGGGATGGGCACCCCAGCAGGACACACCTCTGCCTGCCCGGAGCTGCCTTCTCCCGCCGGGATGGAGCTCAGCCCTTCCCATCCATCCCCTGGGAAACCTCTTCCCCTGCCGCATGGTCCCTCAACCCTCGCTGTGATCCAGCCCCTGCGGGTCCCCCCAGCCCGGCCCTGTTAAGTCCCTAATTAATGGCGAATCCTCTCTTACATCAAGCAGTGGGAAGCCGCAGTTCATCCCACATCCTCCTCACGAGCTGCTCCCTCGTTTCCAGCCAGGACAAAGTGATGGATGCAGGGCTGGGAGCTGCCATCCTTCCAAGATCCTGCAGCCCTGGCGCTGGAGTGAGCTGGGCATTGGCACAGCCGCAGCCGGGGGGACACCAGGGGTTCCCATGGGGACAGCAGCCGTGGGAGCCCTCCAGCCCATTTCTCCAAGGGCAACTCTCCCTGCTGGGGCTGGGGCAGCAGGAAAGCTCTTGGAGCTTTCCCTTCGTTGATGCGAAGCGAAATAACCCCACAGGCAGCTGCCTCTGTGCTCCTGGCTTCACCCACTGCTTCATCTCCCCAGACACTCCTTGCATCCCTCCCCACCTCCATGTGCACCAGGAGAAGCTCATCTCCAGCTGGGCACCCCAGGAAGCCCTTTGCCTTCTGCTGGGCAGGGCTGGCACCCCACAGCATCCCAGCCCCTGCCCCCCACCACAGGGATGTTCCCATCCCAGCTCCCAGCAGGATTCATGGCTTTTTCCGCCCCACTCCAGACACCAGCTGGGCCACGTCCCCACCTGAGCTCCCCCTGCCCCCAGGTGGAGGAGAGCAGAGCCCCCGCAGCCCTTTGGAGTCTCCAGCTCGCTTTTCCTTCTGGCTCAGCTTCCCTACAAAGACCCCAGAGCCACAGCCAGAGCCAATTTCCAGCAGGAACCTGGCGCTGGCCTCGCAGGGGAGGATTACACCAGGCTGCAGGAATTAGGGGGGAGCTCGGCTGAAACCGAAGCCTCACTTGGCCCTTCCCAGCCAGGGCAGGTCCAAGGCTGGAGGCGATCGCTGGGATGGGAACAGGAGCTGCAGGATGGGAACAGGAGCCCATCTTGTCCTGGCTCTGCCCAAATCCCACCCCTGAGCTCTGGGCACTGGCCTTGGGAGATTGGAGCTGACCAAGGCTCAGCCACATCTCTCCATGGGGTGGGGTGGAGCAATGGGAGCCTGGATCACAGCTCCCCCGGAACACATCCACCCTGCAGTCCCGGTGTCAATCCCTGTGCCCCTGGGAAAAGGAGAGAAGCACGGAGTGACCACTGAAACGGGGCAACCTTCCAGCGGGATTCTGACCTGGCTCAGAGCAGGGAGAACCCCCCCACAGGGTCCCAAGATTAGTGAGAGGCAGGAGAAGCCCCTGTTGGGATCTCAGGATTACTGGAAAGCAGGACAAGCCTCTGTCAGACTCCTGGGATTGCAGAGGCAGAACACCCCAACCCTAGTGGGATCCTGGGCTGGCTCAGCAGCAGCTCTCAGGGTGGCCACAGCACTGATATTTCCCATTTTTCTCTCATCCTCCATCAAAAACAGAAGGAAAAGCTCTGTGTTTCCTTCAGACCCCCTTCCAGCAGCTGGGGGACCCTCTCCAAGGGTTGTGTTTCAGGAACATTAAAACCTTGCACATAATTAACTGATGTTTGCTGTAGAGCCACGTTCATTCCTTCTTAACGAACCAAAACCTACAGGATTTATCCTGAAGCTCCCTGTTTCACTGGGAGAAAGCTTCCTCCTTGCCCCTCCATGGCTTCCTAGCACGCTCCTTTGCCTTTTCCAGCCCTGTGACCCCTCCAGCCCAGCCCTTTCCTCACGGTTATCCCAGCGGGTTGCTGGCAAACCCAGGGAGGTCATTCATGGGAGCCCCTGCACATCCCAGCTGGCTGGGATACGACCAGGGAAGAGCCTATTCAGGATGCTGGAAGCGCTGCCAGGGGAAAAAGGCTGCAGCCATCCCCGCTGGCTCCGGGCCTGCCTGCGGAGGAAAAACCTTGGCAGCGCGTGACACTTTTCTCCGAGCACTTGAGCTCTGCTGGGTCCAACTGCGGGGCCTTTGTGCGAGCGGCGCCGGGCCCGCTCTGCCCGGATCCGCTGCGCCTCGGGCACAGATGGCTGCCCTGGCACAGGGATGGGGCTGGCAGTGGCACAAGAACACAGGGAGAGCGCTGCAGCCTGACCCGCTGCCTTGCCAGCACCAGCCGTGCTCTTTTCCTCCTCTTCCTCATCCTTCTCCTCCTCTCATTCCATACTGTGTCTAGTGCAGAGACCACTGTCCACATTCCCATCCCATCCCCTCCTTGTCTCCATCCCCATCCCACTCCATCCCATCCCACTCCATCCCATCCCACCTCATCCCCATCCTATTCCCATCCCCATTCCATCCCATTATCCCATCCCATCCCCATTCCATTCCANCCATCCCATCCCATCCCATCCCATCCCATCCCATCCCATCCCATCCCATCCCATCCCTGTGACAAACAGCCCCCCGGTGCATTCACGTTATTGCTCTTATTACGGAGCCCCCGGGACTCGTTGCATTCCACAACAGCCTAATGGATCTTCCAGGCTCCTCTCCCTGGAAACCAGGTGCAGGCGAGCCAGTGGATGCGGCAGAAAGCCTGGCTGTGGGAAAAGCCCAGCACCTCAACCAGGAAAACCTGTTAGTTATTTTGGATATACTGTAGGGAAAACAAGGATAAACTTCCCAGTCCTGGCGGCCGCAGCTGGTCCAGCCAAGTTTGTGAACGGGAGTTGCTGTCATCCACCCCTTCCAGGCTGGGGGACTCAGATGCTCCACTTGGAGTGGAAATGCCAGAGGAGGAGGCTGAGTGGGCTGGGAAGGGCAGATGAGGCCAGGAATGGGCGGCAGCAATGGGAGAATGGGTACTGATATTGGAAAGGAAACCTGGGATACATTGTCCTGCTCACCCTCAGCCCAGCTGAGATCCAGGGAACACAGCCAAGGCTGGGAAGAGCAGGGGCTGGAGGCACTGGTGCTCCAGCTCCATCCCCACTGCCTCTCAGGGTCAGCTCATCCACGGATGGGCAGCAGCAACTGCTGCTCAGGGCCTTGAGGGGAGTGGGAAGCTCCAGGGATGGCAATGCCTTGGAATTGCTGGGATTAGGAGGGAGAGGATGGGTGGAATTGGGAGAGCACCCTGTCAGCGCCAGTGCCACCAACACAGCCTCCGCACATGGAGCCAATGTTCTGGGAATCCTGGGGGTGTCCCTGCCCTGTGCTCCCCCACACCAGAGCTCATCCTGGGCCCCCCAGCAGCCTCGGTGTTCCATCTCCAGCTGAGCCTGGTCTCAAACCGGAGCTGGAAGTGCTGCAGATCCATCATTCACCTCCCTCCAAGGTGCTTTGAGCTTCCCATCACTTAACCAGGTCATACAGGTGCTTCCCATACGGCCTCCCCTTCTGTGGGGGTTCCACCCTGGACACGGCGCACAGTGGCACCACTCCTGCATCCGGGGTGACCCCAGCATCCTGATCCCCCAATTGTTCCTGCACCAGGGACACAGTGACCCCCAGTATCCTGATCCCCTAAATGTTCCTGTGCCAAGGACGTGGCTACCTCCAGCATCCCGATCCCCTAAATGTTCCTGTGCCAAGGACGTGGCTACCTCCAGCATCCTAATCCCCCCCAAACACTCCAGCTCTGCTGGCCTGGCAGCCACCCCACTCCCAAGTGGGATCCGGCCAACGGCGAGTTAATAAACTCGACAAAAAGCTCCTTTATGTGAAATAATTAAAATAACTCCTCCAGTCCTGATGGACATCCAAAACCATCAGCAGCTCTGCAGCTTTAATGAACTTTCCAGATCCAGAGGCTCCCGGGTAGGATCCTGCCGATCCCTCACTGCCAGGCGGCCCCTGGGAGCAGAGCGGAGCCGCCGCACGGCCTCGGCTCCGTGTCCCCCTGGCCACTGGCACCGGGGCGTGATGTCCCCTCCCACCGCAGACAGGGACAAGGGTGCTCCCAATCAAACCCTTCCCAGCACGGCGACTTCCGCAGGATCTCGCACCGAGGTGGATCAGGAGGAGACAGAGGCTCCACAAACTCTGTGTAACTGGGATGAAGCAGCTCCAGCACAACCCTGCCCCATGGGACCCCCTCTGCAGCTGCCTTGGGACGCACATGGAGCACCGCGAGTGATCCCGTGGAGCTGGCAGGCTCTGCACCCCCAGCCCGTGCCGGTCCCACCCGGAGCAGCCCCGGAGCCGGGGGGACCCTCCCGCGCTCCCACTCCCGGCCGGGGGGCGGTTCCAGGAACCTGTTAAAGCACTTTTCCCTCTGCTGGCAGGTCCCGGCACGTTTGGCACTTCCAGTTCTCCCTGCGGGCATCAGGGCCCAGCGAAGCTGTTTAGAATTAAAAGCCTTATTTCATTCCCACTGGGATCAAAGCACGCAAAGAGGGAGGATTTTCAAACCAGCAAACCACATTTGAGCCCGGCTGGCGCACCCCAGGGCCCCCCATCCCGACCCCCATCCTGCCATTCCCTGCTCGCTCCAGCAGGCTCTTGGTGCTGTCCCGGTGGTTCCAGCTGTGCCCAAGCAGCTCCAGCTGTGTTCCATCCCCAAGGCTCACCTCACCCCTCCAGGTCAGATCAGTTTTCTCCAACCTCTCTTGGTTGGTACCTCAGCCCCGTTTTAACTCTGAGATCGCATAAACCAGACCCATTCCCTCACATACCCCTGTGGTCACCCCGGAATCCAACACCCACAGTTCCTCACAGGACAACCTGGACTGGAGCAGGTGTGGTTTGCACCAGGCACGAACTTCCATGACTCCTTCCTCTCTTACAGCAACTCCAGGGTGAGGAGGAGTTGGCCTCACTCCCTGCTTTTCCCTGTGCCTGTCCGGAGCAGGTTCATTCCTGCCAGGAATAGGACATGTCCTGTGCCACCCACCAGCAGCTCCCAACAGGCTCTGCCTGCTCCGGAGCACAGGAGCAGCTCCTCAAGCCTGAGGGGAATCCAGTGGCCTCCAGGAGCCTCCAGCTGCAGGGACAGAGCCATGGAAACACAGAATCATATGGGTTGGAAAAGACCTTTAAGGTCACCAGGTCCATATCCAACCCTGTGTCCATCCAATCCTGAGTCCATGCTGTAAATATTGGACAAAAATCTCCAAACTTTCCCGGACCAAACCAAACCAAACCAAACCAAACCAAACCAAATCAAACCAAACCAAACCACCAGGACCAGCCAGTGTCAACTGTCCCAGCCAACTCTTCCCAGATCTCTTCAGCCCAGGCTGGAGTTTCAACCTGGGGCAGGAATAAAGCACACGGGAGACAGCCGGGATTCCATAGGAAAAAAACCCTTTTATTTAACAATATATCAGGTTCCATCACGGCTCCATGGAGTTCAGCTGCCACAGAGCTGTTACCGATGCCGATGATATGCTACTGGGCGGAGAGCTGGGAGAAGGCGAAAGGAATCAAAACCGGGAACATGACACAAAGAAAGAAAATCTGCGGCGCCGGGAGAGCGGCCGAGGAGATCCCGGTACCGCCGGAGCCCCACCGGGAGCCGAGGAGGATCAGCCAGGGCGGGGATGCCGAGGCGAGAGCCAGGGTGTGCCCTGCAGCCGAGCAGGTGCCGGCACAGAGGGACCCCGCACGGTGCCCAGCCACTCCCGCTCGGCCCCGCACCGGGACCGCACCGGGCTCCAGCTCCGTGTCCGCCTCTCGGCTAATGGCAGTGGAGAGGGGACAGGGAAAATCCGGCGGAGCCGTGGCACAGGGGTGGGGCAGCGGCAGCCCCGGCTGGCTGATGGCACGGCCGGGCCCCTGGGGACACAGGGGACGGCGCGGATGTGACACTGTGGGATGTGGAGGTGGCACAGCTCTAAAATGTGGGAGCGCGGTGAGGACGCGCTGGGGCGCGGTGCTGCCGGGATGGAGAGAGGGATGTCCACCACCAGCACCTCCGGAACCCGCAGGAACCCTCTGTCGATAGAATGCAGGTTCACAGCCCAGCTCCCGGGAGCAACTGGGAGAACTGGGGGCTCCCCGATGCCTTCCGGCTGCCCACGGCAAGTGCCAGGTGACACTGGAGATGGCACCGAGGTGGGCACGGCTGAGGAGGAGCCACCCCAGCCCAGGCACCAAGCAGAGATGGGGCCATGGTGAGCTGGCAGCTGGCAACTGAAATAGGCAAACAGAAAACAGGAATAGTTGGGAAAGAGATCTGCACCAGGAGCAGCTCCACAGGCCTGGAAATGCAGAGCAGGATCTCAGGATGTTGCATTGAGTTCTGCATCCCCAGGTCAGGGATTTTTTGGTTAAAGATAAGAAAGGAGACAAACTTGATGCTCCTTTAGGTCACCATGTGTCCCCAAGTCTCTGCCCGGCATGGTTCAGAGCTCTGGGACTCACTGGGAATGAGCCACAGATTCCGGGATGAAACAGAATCCCAGACTCCTGCCTCACTCTCTGCTTGGAGCCCTTCTGATCCTGCATTATATCGAGGGCAGGTCCCCAATCCCGATCCCGGCAGTTCCCACACGCCAGCACAGCCCATGGGCTCCAGGCTGAGCTCTATGACAATGTTTTACACCCGTTCTTGTGGTTAAAATTTCTTTTTTTTTGTCTTTTTTTTTTAAGTTCTCATTTGTTTTTCTAAGAAAAAGCAACCAGAAAATAATTCGGAGTTTATACAAAACATCTTTACATTATTTCTTCCAAAAAAGACTAGTATTTACACAAACAAAATGGGGTGGGGGGAAAAAACAAAAAAATACAAAAAAACCAAAGGAAAAATCAACCAAACTTCAATGCTTTCCACGAAAAGAACCCGAGGGACACACTCTGATCCAGGACCCAGCAGCCCGAGGTGCTCAGCAAAAACCAAGATTTCTGATTTCACCCTTTCTTCACATATTTACAAGGTCTTCCAGCTGTTCCCAGCAGCAGGAGTGGGACTGACAGAGACCTCAGCTGGGGACGGCCACTGTGGGAAGCCACCAGCGCTGTCAGATCCCTTTTGGTACAACCCACGGCCCGACTCTGTCCCTTCCCCACAAAAACCAAACCAAAACTACATCGTCCCCCCACTTCCCCCTCCACTCTGGCCACCACTGCCCAAGGGATTCCACTGTCACTGTCACCACTGCCACCCCTGCCCGACCAGGGCTCTGCCCACTTCGGGAAACACAGGCCAAGGTTTGGCAGAGGGAAGAGGGAAAGGGGGATTTTTTAAGACACAATTCTCTGGGATTTCCCCATCGGGGAATGGGGGTCCTTGTGGGGGCAGCTCCTGGGCCAGGATGGGCAGTGGATCCCACAGAGGAGAGAGGGATGGAAGGTGCTACACGGGGGAAGCGGGGGGAGCACCCGCTGGGCGCGTCTGTCCCGAGGGAAGCAGAACCACCTCGGGATGCTGAGGGCAGAAGGAGAGCTGGGACACTCCGCTCCAGCCCAAATTCCTGCCCTAAACCACCACAAACTCAACAAGGTGACAGCACGGGACGCTCCCATCCCGCTCAGGGCCAAACCCCAGCGCAGCAGCCGGGCCAGCAGATCCCCCCAGGCCCAGGGCCCCTGTCCCTGCTCTGCCCCCGCCCCCGCCCGCTCCTCGTCAAGGCACTTTAGCAGAGCAGCTCCCTCGCTCTTTGGGCACTTCCTAACGCGGGATTTGGGGCCCTGGGGACAGGCGGGAACGTCCCAGGTGGGAACAGCCCTGCCAGCCCCACTCCTGCTCCCTGAGCAAAAGCAGCTACTGCTGGAAGGAAAAGAAAGTGAGGAAGGGGGGACAGCCCGAGGACAGGCAGTGACAGGGCACCGCCAGCCTTGCAGGGCTCACTGGCATCAGCCATGGTGCTGGCAGCTCCTCCTGGGAAGAGGAAGCTGGGAATGATCCCACCAGACAGGCTCAACCCCTTCCAGTTTTGGGCAGGAGATGGGCAAGGCAAGGGTGGGGGAGCCCGAGCTGTGGGACCCCCAGGAGGTGGCAGGGCAGGGAACGCTCCTGTCCCAGGAGCAGGGTGGGGAACAGGCACAGTGGGGGCTGGTCCCCAAAGCAGGTCCTGCTGAGGGGCACTGGATTCTCCAGGTAAACCAGGAGGGTGGAAAAGCCTTTGGCTCAGCTCCTGACCAAGCCAAGCCTGGTGCTCCAGCCTCTTGGGGGACTTCCAGCCCCGAGCACCAGCCTCCTCCTGACACCCCTGGCACGAGCTGCAGGTCAGGAACCTTTGTTTTCCAGTTTTCCTTTCCAAGGACAACCACCTGCAGTATGCCCAGCCTGGGAGCGGGCTGCAGCTTCCCCCTGCCACCCCCTACTTTGCTTCCAGCAGGCTCAGACCCAGCCCGATGGAAAGCCAAAGGCTTTTTTCCACAGTGGGATGCTCCAGAGGGGTTGGGAAGAGCTGCCAGGCCACGGCTGCTCTGCATGGGGCCCCTCGCGCACTGAACGCTTGAGACAGGGTGGAGATAGAATTATTTTTCTTTCTTTCTTTTTATAAAGAGACTAAAACGAGTCAACAGCTACGAACACAAAAGTTTCCAGGGGCAGCAGGGGGAGAGGAATCTGCCCCATGGCTGGTGGGATGACGTGCTGGAAGGAGGTGACGGCGTGTGCCCGGAGGTGGCGGGCCAGAGTCCCGCCCAGAATTCACAAAAATAAAAATGTTACAAAAAAAATTAAAATAATTATAATAATAATAATAGTAGTAGTAGTAAATTGGGTTTGCCAGCTTCCTCCCTGCACAGTTGTCTGCATCTTGGCACCTTCGCGAAGCATCCTCCTCCTCCTCATCCCCCTGTGCTGCTCCTGGGACTGGGACCCCGGTGTGGCTCCAGGCTCCGGGACCCCGCGGTGCTGGCGGACACTTCCCGCAGGGCTGCAGGGCTGACGCGGGGAAATCCCAAACCACAAAGGGGAGGTGGAGTCTCTGGGTTTGCCGGCGGTGTCCCGAGCACAGAAAGGCACGGTGCCCGCCCCCCACGGCCGGCCGCAGTCTGGAGAAGAAGAGGAGGAGGCTGAAGGCTCACCCTCAGAGTCTCGGGATTACAAAAGCTGAGAACTACAAAACTAAATACAAAGGGGAGAATCAGCACGTGAGCGTCGAGCCCTCCGCTCCCCGGCGCCGCTCCTGGCGCTGCCCGCGCCGTGCCGGGGGGGATCCTTCGCTTCCTCCCTGCGGCGCCAGCCCCGCGCCCGGCGCTCCCGCGCTGCCGCATCGGCCCTTCCCAGGCTGCTCCTCACACCTTGTAGTAAATGTTGGCTGGGCTCTGCGGGGGCATCTCCTGCACGATGTAGACGGGGTGCCCGTAGTCCCCGCTCACCTTCTCGTAGTGCGGGCAGTAGTTGTTCTCTGTAGTCCGTAAGGGGATGATGATGTCGCTGGGCTCCGAGCCCGCGTTCCCGCTGCATTTGGGGCTGGCCAAGGTGCTGAGGGACAAGGCTGCGGCTCGCTGCTGCGTGTGCTTCCGGTGCCGCTTGCGGATCTTGATCAGGAGCACGACGAGGAAGATGATGATGAGGATGAAGATGACGCAGCCGGCACCGATGGCCGCGAACACGGCCACCTTGGAGCTCAGGAAGCCGTCGCTGGGACCTTGGGTCTCCTGGCCATCCTGGTTGACGGAGCCTGCAAGGCAAGAGAAGATGAGGGTCAGAGAGGCAGCCAGATCCGTGCTCTGTCCATGCATGGATCACACTCGTGGAGCAGGGGGATGAGTCGCCCATTGGAGCCCCTCTCTGCCCCCCAAACTCAGCACAACATTCTCCTGCCATGCTCCCAAGGAGGGGAGCCCTCCACCTCCAAGGGGATGGCACCTGCTCCCCACTTTCCCTCCCCAGTCAGACCCACACATCCCTGGGAGGGACTGGGCAAGGCAGGCAGGAACCCCAGGCACCCACAGAGGGGGCACCACACACCATCCACCACCCTGCACTACTGATTCCCTTCCCATCTCCCGGCCTATGGAGCAGAGTGTTGATTGTCTCCAGGTGACACCATTCCAGAGCTAGGGAGTCTTTGCTCCCTATAACAGACCTGGATGCCTCTGACACCCAGAGCCCCTCAGTCTCCCATTACTGACCCCCAGGCCAGGGCAGCCACAGGCCCCAACAGGGGAGTGCTCAGAGGCCAATCCAGGCAGGAAGAAGAGAGACTCTTCCTGGCTTCATCTGATTCCACTTTGCTCTCAGAGGGGTCAGGAACTGAGGAAACCACCTCCAAAGGGCTCTCACACCTGAGGACCTCACCTCCAAGCCCTCCCAGATGTACTGCGAGGAGCACGTGGGAGGAGAAGGAGTGATGAAACAGCATTTCCCTGCAAAGCTCTGCCAGGAGCTGGGAAAACAAACCTGAGCTGCTCTGCACCCTGGGCTTGGGACAGCAGCAGGATGGCAGAGATGGGCACAACACTTATGGCAAACCCATCCAGATCCCTGATCCAGAGAGTCTGGTATCCCTGGGATTCCAGCAATAACTTCAACTCGGAGGGGCTTCACTGGCCCCATGGCAGGCAGAGCCCCATCCTTCTCCTGAGGATCCCTGGAATACCCACCCGGCTTGCCAGGCTCCTCCACCGCCGGGACCTTGCTGCGCGGGCTCTGCGTGACAACCTTCACGGTGTCATCCGACTCCTTGCTCGGCCGACTCGTCGTCAGCTGCTCTGGGATCACTGCATTTGGATCTGGGAAAGGGGAGAGGAGGATGGATGAGAAGCCTTGATCCAACCTGGAAGGCAGCAGCTTGCTCCCCCCCTAGAGAAGTGCCCCCAAATGCCAGGCACTCTCATGGGGCACAGAAGCGCTGGGATATGCTGAGAGCAACAGAGCAAGGCTGAGCTGCTCCAGGGCTTGTGGGAAGGAGGTCCCCACCCTAATTCCTTGGTTTGCTGTTCTCAGAGCTCCTGTGCGTGGGCTGGGACAGGTTTCTTGCTCGGGCAGCAGGAGGAAGGGAAGGTGCGGGAAGGG
>VZRF01012835.1:0-67138 GCA_013396875.1 Vireo altiloquus
AAGGGAAGGGAAGGGAAGACCATAATATTGATTAAATTCATTACCAGTCCATTGCTGGTAATCTTAATTGGAAATGATGCCTTTTTTTTCCCCACATCAGAAGGCAGTTCATGCCAACAGAGCACTGTAATGAGAATAGGAGAGCTACGTTTCCCAGATCAAGGTTTTGCATACCAAGCTGGTAGAGGGGGGGAAATACCTTCATGGGTTGGGAACTCTATCAAGCAGGAAGGGATTGCTCTATAAATTATGTGCTGGACATGAGTTACAGTAACCTCGATTGCTAGAGACTCATCAATTAGACATTAAGAGCAGGCCCATAAATAAAATACCTCCAGATTGTAGACAGATTACATGCATGCATTCAGTTCTGTTATAGATATACTTTTCTTCACGATTCATGCTACATGGCCACTGATAAGATTTTCAAATTTAATACCCCAGGGGGTAAATCCAGAAAGTACTTCCCAAATAATCTATTGTCAATACTGATCTGAGTTAAGGGCAGCCCATAAATGGTGCACCAGACAATTGATCTGGATTGTCACTCTTTGCATTTTTTTTTTCTTTCCACTCTTCCAAGATGATATAAAACAATAACTGCATTCCAGAAGAAAAAAAGACAAGGAAAACATTCTTAATTTGGTGCTTAGTTGAGGAACAAGAGTAATTCTTCCAATGGATTAAAAGAATACCATTAAGCAGTTTAAGGACACAGTTTTGTGAATGCAATGATACTAACATTTTATATCACTGCAGGACCTTTACTTTCAGAAAATACTGACGATCTTTGCAAATTAAAATTTGTGAAGAAATGTCATACAGCAATCTGAGTAACTTGAGCAACTCTGTGTGAACACTTAGCAGCAGGACAGTGAATTCTATGAAAAAGGCCTGGTTAATATTTTCTGTGAGTCAAAACAACCCACTGTATAAAAATTAATTCAATATTTAATGTATATATGATAGATGAAATATTCAGTTTGTCCAATGAAACAATTTTTAGTTCTTCAGCAGATCAAAAATCATTGCTCTTTATAAATTTTTGTGGATTTGACAAATCTTTACAACTTGGTCAATTTTCTTCAAAAATTCAGTTTTGGTTGTGATCCTTAACTTTATAATTGATAAATAAAAAGGCAGCAACCAAATCTGGTGGTATATGGTCACCAGGTCTATAAGTTGGTTATTCTTTATAAACAAAATGATTTCAAGATTTCCTTGCAAAGAAAGTCTTAGATTATAAATTTGCTCTAAGTTATTTGTACTATTATTTTTCAAAAAAAGTTTAAAAACTGTAAAGAAGAAAAAATCTCTAAAAGTTTAAGAACTCTAAAAGAATTGAGGCATTTTAACTGATCTGAAGTACATGTAGTTGTTTTGTTTTTTTTTCCCTTGAGCAGTTGTTTGTACAACTGCTTTAGCACTGCTTGACACAGTATTTCTGCTCTCTATTTTTTGGAATCTTAGGTGAATCCCAATCTTATTTCACAGCTGCACTGCTTCATCCCTACTTGCTTCAGGCTGAGGGGAGCATGCCTGAGCAGAGCCTGAACTTTCCTTCAACACTTCTTGGTATGTACATGTGGAACATGAGATGTGGATTATTACCAAATAACACAGCTTTAGCTGTAGGAAAGAGCCAGGCGTGGAGGAAATTGTGACTCAGAGAGGAACACTTTGTAGTACTTCTTGGCTTCTTCAGGGCTGCTGTAACTGACTCATGGTGTGCAGCCTTGCTGAAGGCTGTGCACTAAACTGAGTGATGCCTTCACACTTGGAGAATGTCAGTACAATTCCACTGAGTCAGAGAGTCAGTGGGGAGTGATCACTTGCACCTGACTTTTTCCCCCATGCTCATCACTGGTGAGGCTGCACCTTGAATTCAGTGTTTAGTTTTGGGTCCCTCATTACAAGAAAGACATCGAGGTGCTGGAGCAAGTCCAGAAAAGGACAACGGAGCTGGCAAAAATTCTGGAGCACAACACTGGTAAGAAGCAGCTGAAGGAGCTGGGAGCCTGGAGAAAAGGAGGTTCAGGGAGACCTTCTCACTCTACTGTTGTTGTAGTACTAACTACAACTCCCTGAAAGGAGGTTTCAGACAGGTGGGGATTGATCTTTTCTCCCAGACAACAAGCGATAGGACAAGAGGAAATGGCGTCCAGTTGTGCCAGGGGAAGTTTAGACTGAATATTACGAACAATATTTTGACCAGAAATGTTGTAAAGCACTGGAACAGGCTGCCCAGAGAAGTGGTGGAGTCACCATCCCTGCAGGTATTTTAAACATATGTAAATGTGGCACTTGGGGACATGGCTTAGTGGTGGAATTGGTAGTGTTATGTTAATGGATGGACTTGATGATCTTAAAGGTTTTTCCAATCTAAACAATTTTGTGATTCTAAGATGGAGCATGCCCCAGACTCTCCCTGTTCCAGGTGAATGCAAGTCTTGTCCCAGGTATCACAGGACACACCAACACTCTTACACTACCAGGACCATGGGCTGAGCTCCAGCTGACTCCCCAGTTGCTGACATTCTTTGGCTGTTGGTGTTCCATAGGTTTGGTTTTGACCATTCCTTCTGGATCTCACCAAAACAAATCAGCTCTGGAGAAGGTAGGAATGAGGATACGAGCTTTTTGGTTTTGTCCTTTAGGCTATAGATACTTGTCCTTTAGGTGATAAAGAAGTCCCTATAACTCTTTTTTCCCTATGTTTTAGGTTTTGTTTTGTTTGAGTTTTTTTTAAACAACATAAACACAGCTATAGAAATCCCAAACAAGATGACTACTTCCAAGCGGAATTTCCCTAAGCATGCAATTCTCAGTGTCTTCCTTTTTTGTGGTCATATTTATATATTTATTTTTTCTTTACCTTTTTAAAAATGTATATCCTATGGAAGCTGCACCACTGACCTACTTTTTAAAATGCATTTTAGAAAACCCTGCTTCTTTAGATGCTTTAATAACAGCATTTATACTGCAAAGGGTAGTCTGAGCAGGTACCAGACCAGAGCAAGCATTTACCATAGTGTATGTAAAACAAAAAATCCAAACCAAAACCAAAACAAAAGATCTTTATAAGAAATAGATTATGTCAGGCTTGTGAATAATGCAAACAGTGAGCTGAATTGTGTCAAAACACAAACCAAGCAATTCTTTTCAGTGATACAAATCTTCTGTAGCCAGTCTGAAGTCTCAGTCACAAAGGTTTTTCTGCAATGTTAAAGAGTAGACCTTCCTTTTACTGCAGAGTGATAAAGAGGCACTAAGCCCTGCTCTGTTGTTAGTCACAAGTCATTTTAATGTGGGTCTGTAACACTGTGAAAGGTGACCTGCAAAAGGTAAGGGGCAGGCTGTAATTCAGTGCCTTGGAAGGTAACACTGGGATCTACTAGCTGATAATTGACTTCCCTGTTATACACTTATCATCTGTAACACTTTTAGACCCTCAGTGGGTCCTTGCTAGCCGTGTCTGCGTTAATCCCTGTATTGGGGATGGAGCAGTAAACTGTTCAGAGCATGGCAATGCCTCTCACAGCCTGTCTGAAAGCAGCAGCAACAAACATGCTCCTGTGAACCCAGCTCCAACTGCCAGCCACAGGCGACTAATTAATATTTTTTTATATGACACAAACACTTCCTGGCCTCAAAATTGACTGGGATCCTGTTGTAAAAGCACAAAGTAAGATTATCTCTATCTTAAAGAATTTATAATCTGACCAGCAAAGGACTGGAAGAGTATTTGGGAAACACCATGGCATTTGTGCCCTGTTCTCAAACACCTCCCTAAGTGCTGACACGAGGCTACTGTCAGAGACAGACAGGAGATGAGGTGGACCTTTGATGTGCCTGATGTGAGCATTAAGAGCAGCAAGAGAAAATCCATGCACTAAGGCCTCAAGTGATTTAGCCAGAGCCAGGTCAAGAGCCAAGCAGAACAGAGCCCAGGGGTTGCAACCCAGAACTGCTAGAGTTCATCCAGACAGGTCTCCTCCTTCTCCTCCTCCCAGCTCTAAAGACTCTCACAGAGCTTCCTAAGACTTGTGTGTGCTTTCTTTAAGAAGGAGTTTCTTCCAGACTGTGGCAGGACTAGTGACAAAGTGCCTGGTACTGCTGCTCCTCCAAGCCTGACATTTCAGAGAGGCAGGACTAGCTGCAGAAGCCAGTCTGGCTAGCAGGGATAATGAGGCAATCAGCATGTACCTGCTCAGAGCAAGCAGGGATGTGTTCACATATGTATTCCTGTTACATCCCGCTTGTGGAGTTAGATATTCACCTCGGTGGGATGAGACAGCCTTTAAGGCAGCACTGCTGACAGCAGCACAGTCTGCTGGCTGCTCCTCTATACATGCAGAACTTTAAGAAGGGAAGGAGAAGCACTGTAGTAGGCTGAGAAGACAAAATACAGCTGAGAGTTTCTGTATGGCTCCCTTCTAGCTTGGAGAAAGGTACCACCAGTGGAGGAACATGAGCCTTGATGTAACGAGCCAATGAGTGGCATTACTCAGTTTAAGAAATGCAAGAACAGACGAATCCTTGGCTTTGTGCTCCATTGCTGCCTTGATGACAGATGTCCCACCTGTGATTCCTCATTTGCTCTGTAATCCTCACCTGCCTTAGTGTGTGTATTTTGGATACAGACTCGAAAGTTGTGATGCTATCAGGTTTTCAATAGAGTTTCCCCAGCCGTACCCCACAGGAAATTTGTCTCTGGTTTATTTTGTAAATTTGATACATGATCTCTTCCTAAGGCAACTTGATGTGTTTTCTTTTGGAGGGCAGAAGGAGAAAGAGCAAAGAAAAGGAATGGGAAGATTTTGCAAAATCTACATTAAAAAATGCTAAAGTGCAGTAGATATATGGACCCATTTTTTTCTTCATTCCTCTTTGGTTGCTTTATCTAAATAATGAACTAAGACTGACTCTTTCCTGGTAACTCATTTGGGACAATGAACATGTGGTGAATCCCAGAGCAGTAAGTTTTGTTGTACTAATTTGCTATTGCTAAGCTGAATTTCACCACAGCAAGTTGCTGGCTTTAAAAAAATATCTTCAGCCAGGCTCAGTTCTGAACTAGACCATGAAATTATAAATAACAGTCATGTCTTCTGTAAAACAGTGAAAATATGTCTGTAAAATACTTGTGAAGGTAAAAATTCACTTTTAGGAGCTGAGTTTGAGAATGTAGTTTAGAAATACCGCAGAGGAATGCCTGTATGCAAAGGAAAAAAAAAAAAAAAAAGCATCTAGAAGTGGGCTGTGATCTTTTATTTAACTCCATCATATCTGTTTTCTTTGTGTTAGGTACTCCTAAATGCTTGTGAAGAACTGCAGATCTTTGAAATCCTGATACCAAACTGAAAGACATCCTGTCACCTTGAATGCAATAATCAATATCGAGCCCCTTTACCATGCAGTAGCAGCTTTCAAGGTCAGCCTCCCACGGGCAATGTGGAGCCAGGACGCATGTTGCAGTGCAAGTCTTCTATTTCCCTTTTTCCTCATGTATCTGGAGTAAAATATGTATGAGCTATATCTTTGTGATTTCCTTTTTTTCAATCAAATCAGATACCACAGCCCTGAAACTCAACCCCTTTCTCCCTTGATCTCTTCCCCCTTAACAACGACCTGTTTCCCTTTGTCTGTTTCTCTTCTTAGTCCATTTTCTTTTAAATTCAGAAATTCCTCCACTTGAAACACTTAGCACTTTAGTAGTATTTCTGCCAGAACTATTCAAGTTTTCTAAAATTCAGGTTCAATTCAACAGTTGGAATGATTACTTCTGATTCCTGCAGGCTTCTGATTTCAACAGTCCAAAATTAGGAAGATAAACTTTTACATCCAGAATCCAAAGTAGAGCCAGGTTTCTATTATCTACTGTACACAGCTACCTCAATGTTTTCAAGCATTGATGTGTCTTTGTATTGACAAATGGAAAACTAAGTCAGGGTTTCTGAAGATAGGTTCCTCAATAAATCATTAAGAAGAGGAGTCACTAAACTCAATTTGGACTTTCTTATGAGAGCTAGAGCTCACTGGGAAAAAACAAGACAAATGATAGACTTTTTGACTTTCAGATATTTTTTGTCCTGTTCACTTGTATTCCAAAAAATAATTCACAGGAAGCATAAATGACACGACATTATGCAACCTGTTAAATCAATATCTGTTTAACTGAAATGTATTTCATTGGTAGGGTTGGTTGCTGGGGATATTTTTTTTGTTTGGTTTTGATATTTTTCTTTTTATTTATTTATTTTTTTTGTTCAGTTTGGGGTTTTTTTAGGTTTCTTTTAATTATTTTTTTTCCTTAAGGGAAAAAAAAAATCTTTAGACAGGATGTCATTTGCAGCAGGCATTCAGTTACAGTTTGTCTGTTTTCATGTGTCTTTCACCTTCTACAGCTACGTGGTGTGAGAAGGTCTGTTCTGTTTAGGGGAACCAAACTGTGACAATCATTTTGTTCTGGGACATAGTGCTCCTGTCTGGTGCTTTTGAAGATCTGGTGGCCTAAATTCAAGCACATCTGAAAAACATTTCTGGTTGCATGAGTGAAAAAGCCATTTTATTTCTAACTGGACTTTTTATAAAATATGGGTATTGAGTAGGGAGTTCTAATGGCAAGGGATGGCACTGAACACTGGGTATGTCATTCTCTAATGCATGTTGGCATAGATTTATATAAATATGTATTCATACATATGGAATGAAATGCATAAAAATTTTATATATAATGCTGCATGTGCAAGCAGTTGTCAATATACAAAAATAAGCTCGAATGGAAATATGTATTTATGTGTATATATAGTATGTATATATATATATGATTTGATGTTATTCACCTACACCCCCAAGACCTGTTGCCATGATCTGGTTAAAACACCTCTGACAACTTTTGTCACTGGCATACAGAATCAGCATTCAGGGAGCTAATGCTAAATGAATGGTCGAAATCTCTTGCCAGTATAAACATTTATCTTCATAAACCAAGCCTCTAAGTACACCAGAAAATCTGTCCCTGTGTAGACCAGGTTTATGGCCCCAAAGGAAAAACAATTCATATGGATGCCTCTCAATTTCTTTCAGGTACAAGTGTAATTTTTTTCCTACCAGATGAGGAGCCACACAGAAATAATGCTAAAGTCACAGCTTTTCAGAGTTCCTTGAGGGTGTACATAACCAATTCCCTTTCTCTTTGGCCATCATTAAGATTTCAGTTCTAGAATTCTATCTTGCATTCCCAAAGCACCATGAATTTATGATAAACTAAATCAGCCTTGCCCCTTAGGGTAAATCAAGACTTTTGGAAGTGTAGCAAAAAATCCCTGAAGGTTAAGAGGTGAAGATGACTAGGAAAGTGCTGTAAGCCTTTGAAAGACTCTCTTCAGCTGTGATAGAAGAGGACATTTACATGTTGCCCATGGTACTCCATGTTATGTAGTGCCCTTGAACTACACTCCTCCTGCAACCTGCACAGAAGAGCAAGGAAAAGTAGAGAGACAAAGTACTTTGCCCAAGGTCACTCTACAGGTTGAGACCCAAAATTAGAGTGTTGAGCTACACATGCTGTACCTTGGAGAATAACAGCATTCAAATTTCACTGAAGAAGCCTCTGGCTAAGCAAGAGAACACAAGAACAGATCTCAGTCTGGTCAACGTACAGCAGTTGAATTCAAAGACGCAGCCAAGCTCTGAGCCTTCCCCACTGGTTAATGCGTGATTAGCAGGTCATCAGTGAATGCTTTGTCAAACTTTTCATTAATCCTGAAATAATTTCCACTTTGATTTCATTTCCACTTTCCTGAGAATGTACTCATTCTTGAGACATTTAAACATACCCTGATTTCTAGTGAAGACACGGAGAGAAAACCTTACTAGCTCCTTTTCAGTTTGGAGCAATAAACCTTTTAAACTTCTAAACAAAGTTTGGCATTTCTTGGTGGCTTGTTGCTTAAAGCAGAGATCATCACTCACAAAAACCCACAGAGGGGTAACAAATCCATAAAGAGAATGAATTTCTCTAGGACCCTCTATTTTACAAGCACAGATGCCACAAAAATCTACTGATTTTTACATCACTTGGATCTCTAATGTCCCACATAGCTTTCCTTTCTCTTATGACAGGGACTATGGAAGACATGTCCCTAAATGAACAGGGAACAAAAAGCTGTGGGTTCCTGTAAGGTCTCCTGCCATGCTCAGGCAGCACCAATTTATTTATATCTACCTCTGGGGTCCCTTGCTAGGCTCTGCAATCCTACTCAGGCTCCCGGGACAACTCACCCTCTACTACAAAGCCCTTTCTGACTTGCTCCCATCCTCTATACAAGAGAATTCATTTTCCCATTTGGTATTTTATTTTGATGTTCCAGGCATAAAAAAGCAAATGGTTCCCTCAAGCCATTTTCTCTCTGTGAAACTGTGAAATAGCTTTGCAATTTTGGAGCAGTTTAAAATGCATTGTTACATTGAGAAAGAAGAGGGGAGGAGGGGGGAAGCTCCTTTTCTGACTCTGAGCACTGAATGCTATAGGAAAAACGGATTGAAATTCTTCAAATAAGGATTTCATAGCTTCTGCAGCTATCAAGGCGGATGGCTCCCTATTTGCATACTGCCATCTATATAAAAGAAATGAGACTCAACGGTTTTATTATAATTATATAGCTTGGGTTTTAGTATTAATAAGCCTATTGTTATCACCATTGCCTTTTGAAAAAACCTCCACGTTTCTGTCATACAAACTGAAATATTGCAATTTATTTTTAAGGCACGTACTAAAAAAGTAAATCCTTTCCAAAGATTCTTCTTGGTTTCTTGCTCAGCACTGAACTAGTTCGCTGGAGATTGTCACCAAGGACTGTGTTTGATCATTGTGTTTTTCAATATTCTCTTGCTTGCTGAGTGTTTTATTTAAAATTCACAGCAGAGGGGAGATGCATACTTTAAAGATGGTATCAGTGCCATTTTCTGTGGGACTTCAGGCAGCTCCTAGGTGCCTGTGTTGATTTTCTATTAAAATGGAGCATCCTTCATTGAGCCACAAAAAAAGGTGACTGATAATTAAGGTGAAAATGTTGCTCTCCTGTCTATGCTGCAGAACTCTTATCAGGCATGTGAAGTCTTATCAGGTGCCTTCTTATCTCTCCTCCTGTTCATTGTCTTCTGGAATCCCACACCAAACTCTCATGACATCAACAGGAGCTCTACTCTTGGTGATGTGAAAACACAATAGCTGCTGGAGTCTCCAGAGTGTGGCTCTGCAAGCACACTGTGGTCAGGGACATGGTACAAAGAAAGGAAATGTAAAAGGCAAAAATCAGTGGCTTTTGAGGCTGATACCATGTATGACCACATACTACTACATATATATATATATGTATTGTTCGTATATAGCAAAATTTGTTTGGTGTCACAGCCAGAAGAAAAAGTTAAGCCTCAGAACTGAAATGCTTCAGCTTTAAATATTCACAGGGACACATTCTGGTGAGGGAAAATAAGTTTTTTCATACAGAGTAGAAAAATGTAAAGCAGATTGTGTCTCAGTTTCAGAGACTTTTTTTTTTGCATAGGAAAACAGAATCATAACTTTTTCAAGCAGATAATACAAGGGGGCTTTGTGGAGAAGGTCACAATCATAAAAGCAGGGGTTTATCTAAGCTACATCTCTGCATGCCAGACACTTCAGCTTCAGAAATATCAGCAGGTCCTATTTGCCATCTCATGGCTGATCTCAATCCACTTCATATGGGCACAGAGATAGAAGTGAGTTTTCAGGGAGAGGTTGGAGAAGGACAGATATTTGAAGTATTTGAGGGAGGAGAGCAGAGGCTTTGAACACCACAAGAGGTTTGAATATAAGATGATATGAAAGAGAGCTGTCAAAAGAGGTGAAAGGTGGATGAAGGGAAATAGGAAAGAGATGTTTTACACCCAAACAACACTAAAGAAAAATTTCTAGAGCAGGCAGAGAAGGCAGGGAAATGATATGGCAGGAAAGGGATTACTGCAATCAGGGAAAGACATAGAGAAGCTTCATGGCAACTTTCGTACAAATATCAAGCTCACAAGAAACTAATTGTGAGCATATGGCTGGATGAAACTTTGATAATACCCTCTTGTTTTGGATTTTGCCCTAAGACCTTACTTGCATGCCTCTGGATTGTCTGAATTCCCCTTAGCACCGAAATTAGCACAATTGTAGGAAATGCAAGCTCCAAGCCTTTTCATTTCCTAGAAACCTATATCGTTAGACCACTGATATTTTTTAAGAGCTCCAGTGTAGGAGTTATTAGGCACATGACCCTTTTATACTGATTTTCATGGCAACCGCATGACTGCAACTCTGTCTGATGCTTTGCTTGAACAAATTACAACTGAGATTTAGTCCTCTCCACAAAAACAGTTCTGGCTCATTCTTCACCTACCATGAAAAAGACCTCAAGTCTAGATTTATCATGTCCCTGCTTACTTGTCAGCTTGCATTATCCTGACAAAATACAAAAAACTTGAACATATACCCTCTAGTAAAGAATTCACAGACTCCCAGTGTGGGAAGGATTAAGCATCATAATAGCCAAACCAAACAATTTCTTAGGGGGTTCACATAAAGTCTGTCAAGCATGTTCCATAGCTCTGAGAAGAAAAACAAATGCAAATGTAAATCACTCCTAGGAAAGGCAAATTCTTCTAGGTGTCCAAATGCACTAAATCAATCTCTTTATTTTCATTTGGGCAGAGCCCACAAGCTTTCACCAGTTAAAGAACCACAAGATGAGAGAGTGGACGGTTTGGCATGTTTTATCAAAAGTTCCCAAGGCAGTTTACTAAACTGAAGGTACTTCAATAGAATTCAACTTAGCTGAAAGAACTTGAACAAGGAAGGAAAAAAATAGGATTAAGCTTTGGACCACTGATGAAGAAACTCCATCTTCCACATCTTCCATAATCACATTCTGAGGATTGTATTTGTGACTTAACTTGTAAATGCTTGAACCAAAACTTGCATCCAGAATAATATACAGTTATTAGCTACATCCACTGAGAGACTTAGCCAAAAGGAACACCAGATATAGAAACTTAACTGCAAGTTAGTTTGGGAGAATCTGGACCCACTCTCTTGGGAAGCAGCAGGTATGGCCATCTGAATTACTGAAGAAACTGCACCCAACAGGCCGAAGAACATCTTATTCTTTGCCTCTGACACTCCTAAATCAACAAAGCTCTCTAAGAATCTGAGAAAAAAGATAAGCACTGAAAGAGTCCTTGATGAAGAGTTCCTCTTTCAGTTTCAACTTCAAAGGTCTGTTCCGTCATTACTGGGTTAACATGTACCACAAAGAAATACCCATGGCACTAAGTGAAATATGTCTGCTAGAAGAGGAACTGTCAAAGGAAGTGACAGCAAAATTCACTGTCTGAAAGCAGAAGCTAAATAAATTCAGACTAAAATTTTTTAAACTCATAGAACAGTGAGAATAGTTATAAACTTGCCTAAAGTTCCAGCAGAGTGACCAGTCTATCATATTTTGGCATAGACTGAGAAATTCCCAACCACACAAATACTTAATATGTTACAACTCAGAAAGGGCACTGTTCGGGTGAATGCTGCAGTCCTTGTGATGAAATAGATGCCAGCGGTGTGGCTATTCTGGCTTTCTTGACTATGAGTCCTTTAACTTGTTCAAGTCTACGATGCAGAGAGCTCCTGTTCACCCTCACTATTTGTTAGACCTTGAGACAACCTTTATGTGTCTTCTCTCTTCCATCTCTTAACCTGCCTTAGGCTGAGGACTCTTCTGGGGGCACCGTGCCTGAGTCCACACCTCAGAGATGTGCTCCTGCTTGGGAGAAAGCATCACTGTAATTCCAGAGGAATCCATTCGTAACACTGTTTTGTTTCCCTGTTCCCCTTCTCAGATATATCTCTCAGCAACTTTCCCTGTGTTAGTTAATGCAGCAAATGAGATTGCACTATCTGCTGCTGTGGATATGCTCAGACACCATGCTGCCCATGTTCTCAGTGCCTCTCTCCACCATCCTCCCCCATTCTTGCTAACTCAAACCTTTGAAAACCTCTAGTCAACACGGACTGATCTATTACTAATCTCTGACAAATCCTCTGTTAATCCGTCCTTACTTGTGGCCCAATAAGTTTCTACTGAAGCCAAAGGGAATTTGACTCAAAAAGACATGAATTTATGGCCACAACGAACATACAGCATTCGAATATGGAGTGAAAATAGATCTGATTCCTGCCAAATGGAATTCCAGAGAAATGGGCAGACTGGGATGCCTGTTGTTTTCTAGAGGATTAATGGGTCTCATACTATATTGTAAGAATGATAAAGCTGGCCCTCAAACACACCATATTTTTTGGAAGACAGCAGTAAAAATTCTATGAGGACTTATAATTTGGTAAGATTAATTTCCTTTTCTAAACTGTTTTTCTCCATTTTTAGATAGTGTATCCTGGTATGAAGTTTTAAAAGTCATCCTTGCTCATTTTTTTCAGATTCTAAGATTTATTTACTGTTATTTTTTATTCCACATCTTCCAGTCACTGCCAGGAAGAGTAATCTGGAATCAAGGTTTTCTTACTCTATATTCTGGACAGGCAAATATTTCAAGAAAATATTCGGCAAACAATATGTACTGTCTGGATCTGAGAAGAGATTAAATAAACATAGAAGAAGAAGGGTGAAAATGAGGGAGAGAGATCACAAAATGAGAAAATTGTCTGACACAATGAGCTTCAATTTACTTTTCCTTTCATTAATGTGAAAAGATGTTATTAACAAGCATGAAAATCTCTGTGCTGTGATGGTTGTCACATTGAAAACTGTAGTTGGTAGCTTAAATCTGAAAAGCCAGAAGTCTGAGTGAAATTCCAAGTGTAAGGTAAAGGACAGACCTAATTTCTGTTGCTTTGGAGTTGATAATTTTCTAACATGCAAGGTGCATTGCTGGGACTAAAGAGTACAATAATTTTACCTTTTTTTTTGTTTGTTTGTTTTTTAATACAGGGAGAAAATGCAAAGATTAAGCTATTTAGCCAGAGTTACATAGGGAACTTGGTAGAGGATTCAAATGCCTTATCCTCAGTCTTGTTCTTTATAATATGAGATTCTCTTTCTTAAAAAAATACCAGAGAAAATATACAAACAGCCAGTGGGGAATTGCCCTAAACAACTAAAAGTCAGTCATGCTTGCCAAAACAATTGACACTCTACATTTTGCAGAGCAGAGGGACTCTTTTAGGCCTATGTGCCCGCTTGCTAACTTGTCCACTTTGTAAGACACAAATAAAGATTTACTTTAATGTGCTGTGGTGGTTCTCACTCAGGGGTTTTTGCTTCAACAAAATAAAATTTCATATTAATCAGTGAGCAAGTTATTAAATGTGACTGAGAATATATCCTTGTGGTGTGCTTGAGTGTTATCTTCATTTTACAGAGGAAACTGAGGAATAGGAAAATTAAATGTTAACCCCTTATTCAAGGAAAAAAATGGTGATCTTTAAATCTAGAAAAAAACCCCTACTTAATTCTTTTCCTTTAGCTTTGTGCCCTGGACTATTTTTCAGTAGGTTGTGTGATTATTGTTAGTTGGACAAAAGAGTTCTGAACAAAAGTACCAATTTTCTCTTGATTAAAAGTCTAATATTCCTATATTGAAAGTCCACTGAAGTGTGATTTGGTTTCTATGAAATTTTGCTGACCACTATTTTAATAAAGAAATCTATAATACGGGACTTTTAAAAACATCATATAAGATTCTGTAAATGAGTTCTTACTCTCTATTTACTCCAGAAAAAAACCCTTTAGTATAAACTACAAAAGTCACAACACAGAAAGCAAGTAACATCCTATTGAATTCAACTGAAATTTCGTAGATGTGATGGATTGCCAAAAATTAAGGAAATATTTTTCCTAATCTCTTCCATGAGAAGGGATCCAGACATGAAACCTCTCTTCGCTTCATCCCCGATGAATTAGCATTAAGGCTACCAAAGCCCTTTTCTGTCCTTCCCTATACCTCCTGGTTTGCTTCATGGAAATGGCACCTTGTCCTTGCCTCCTTATGTTGTAATGATCCGTCTTGACAAGGGTTTTCAAGGCGGGGGGAGCAGTCATAGCTACAGGCGAAATCACAGCTTCTGAACTTCATGCTTGTCAATAGCTGTTTTAGTTTGCATTGCCATACTAATGTGCCTTATAAATATTCCCCAGGGCTCTCCACACCATCACGTTGCTGTTGTCTTATTCATCAATACGGTCAGAACAGATCCAGATGCTGTCAGTTAAGGTCAAGACAGGCTTCTTCCAGATCTTTGGAGTAAAAAGACTTCCATCCCATTTTATAAAAGAAGGAAACATTGTGTATTCATTTAGTAAGTAACTGTTGGGGCTTACACAGCTTTACCACGATGGCCCCAGTAATTAATAATTAATGCTGTACTGAGATTTACCCTTTATGCTGTCCTCTCTACTCTCCCCATCCATTTCTCCTGGAGGGTTTTTGGTGATTGGTACTCACACTACTGTGCTGTCTGCAGGCCACACTGCGCGAGACAGCATCAGAAGGGATAGGAAATGACAGCCTGTCC
Source organism: Vireo altiloquus (assembly GCA_013396875.1). Lineage (NCBI taxonomy): Eukaryota > Metazoa > Chordata > Aves > Passeriformes > Vireonidae > Vireo > Vireo altiloquus. The sequence continues at coordinate 14,609 of VZRF01012835.1, forward strand.
TTCATCCCAAATGGAAGAAAAATCAAGTGAAGAACTGGAGTGTGAAAGGTTTGGGGAAAGATGGCCTCTGCTTATCTGCAGGATGGATAAGGATGGTGGCGCTGCTGGCTGGAGCCTCACGAGCATTTCCTGCATTTAAAACTCAATCACTGGAGACATTTCTGCAGGTGCTCCCACAATTCAGCTCACCATTTCTTAGCTTTTTTTCTTATTTTCTTTTTTCCTTTCTTAATTTTTGAAAATTCCATCCTAAAGCAGGGCATCCACTTGGAACCAGAATTTAAAACAAACTTGATATTCCTTAAGCTTGAACTTACATGCTACTACACACCAACAAATAAAGGCTAAAAATTCCCTCTGCTTTTAACTCCTTTGAAAGCCTTGTGATGAGGTCACACTGCAAATCAGTGACTTTGAGCATGATGGTCAGTGTGTTTATATTCAGGCTCTGATATGGGATTGATTCAGTAGTCAAGGGGAGCTGAATGCTTCAAAATACAGCTCCAGGGAAGCGCCACTTTTCACAAAGTCCTTGGCTTTTCTGCTAAGATTAGTGACAAAGCAGACAACTGGCATATGCAGGGGTTTCTGCATTGTGAGGACCTGATGGCATTGCCCAGAGAAGTTGTCTCCTCAGAGCTTGCCCCTATGCATTTTTCCTAAGGAAGCTTGCTTTGTCAGTAATCCCTCCCTGCTCCCACTGCCTCAGCTCTCCCCACCATATTCATTCCTGGGAAAATCATGTTGTTTAATGGAGAAATTCTGACTCAGTGCATTATTACCTGTCTTTAAATATACCCCTGCTGTTGTAAGTAATCAGCTTACCAACAATTTGAGAAGTATAGTTTGATGAGTTCTGTCTCAAAGCACAGTGAACTCATTTGTGGTGCCCTAATTGCGACATGTACAGAGATATTGTCTCTTATTTTAACACTTGTTCTCTTCTGCAAAAGACACAGCGTGTCAGAGAAGTAAGGCAGCTGCCCACACAGCCAGAGACACAGCAATAGTCTGAAGACTTGAATAAAAGTGGCAGCAATAAGAAAGTAAAATATAGCGTCTGTTTCTCCTGCAAGCCTAGTTTGATAAAATCTGTTGTCATTCAGTATACACACAAATTACAAAGACAAGCTGAGCAGGCAAAATTGGCAGACTTATCTGGGGAGCAATACGGACTGCAAACCTCCAAAAGCTTTACCTTGCCAAAGTTCTCTTTTCAGAAGGGAAAAAACTGTCCTGCCCCTCTTTTTCCTTTGCTGCTCTGCAATCATCTAACTTTCTGTTGATGAGCTGTCTTCTTCAAAACACGTTTCTTGAAGAAGCACAAGAGAAGTATGTGCTCAAAATTTTTTCTGCAAGCTCTGACTTCCTTGGAGCTGTTTCTCTACCATAACCTCACCTTGGTGGGAATTTTGGACCAGAAAAAGAAGCTTGGTAGTCATCCTGCTGAAAGTTTCCTCACTTTGCAAAGATGAGATACTGATTGTTTTTTGTGATGATAAACAGTCACCAAGTATTGATGAATGAATAATATTAATGTCCACCCCTCTTTATGTCATGTTCTTCGAAATATCATTTTTATAAACCAACCTCAGTTTCCTAAACCACTATGGCTGACGGCAAACAGGAAGCATTAAAAAAAAAAAATAGCCACAAAAGATCCATGTTCTGCAGAGAGTGCACACCACACTGTAAACAGGCAGAATGGCAACATCTGCAACTGCCTCATGACCAAAAACCATCTGAAGGACAGCTCATGCAGATGTGTTTGGCCCCAAGGAGGCTTACAATTCTCATCCTTAACTTACAGAAACGCAATATGCTCCAGAAAGCCAAATGGAGCAAAAATATGTATTAGGTTTAGGATAACAGGGAGGACGGAAAAAGAATGTGAAACTTTCCATTGGCTTATTAAACTTTCCTTTTCAAAGTTGTTTCTGTTCAAGCAAGAGACTTGCCAGCATAGCTAAGCTGATAATTTCAGAGCCAAATGTGCTCAGTGCCAGTGTCATCAAGAACGATAGATTATAGATCTGCTTCTCATTTATGTGCTTGTTCTGATGAAATACAGACATTTATCTTTGTGGAACTAGTAAAACAATTGCATCATTTTCCACTGCAAATTGAATCAATGTACCCAGTGGCTGCTGAGCTGGGAGCAGAGATGGAAACTCTATCTTCTGCTATGCAGCTGCTGTGATAGTAGGATCCGTTTAGCATTCATCTGAATTGCCTTCACCTTCCCTGTCCATTCCCAAGCGTTTTTTAGAAAACCCACACATAAAACAAAAAAAAACCAACAAAACATCCAACCAGCCAAAAAAAAAACCAAAAAAAACCCAACAAAAACAAAATAACCAGACACAAACCCCAAAAACTTGGCTTTTGTTTTGTTTTGTTTTCTCCACAAACCGTCCCCTTGGGAGCCTGAGGGCTGTAATACTGGCAGTCCTTTGTCCAAGTTTGAATTGCTGGAGAGACTACCCTGCACTCATGCAAAATACAGATCCCACATGGAATTCCTCCCAGCACTTAGAGATATTTGCCTCTGAGACTTTTGCTCAGGTCATCTCTCCTTACAGAGCATCACACAGTACTCCATTCTCTTGTCAGACCTCACACAAAGCAAATAACTCAGGAAAAAAATCATAGCTGTTTAGTCAAACAGCGAAGACAAGGACACTTTCTTTGAGACCTCATGCCTCTCGGGCAAGTCTAAATACCTGGAGTTACCTATCCAAGTGTAATCATTGCTAAAAACAAAAAGATTGCTCCAGAGACTGTAACTTCGTGTGGGGAAGGAGGCAAGTGCAATGATACATATGGTGGATCTGCCAAAAAGATGTATGAAAATACAAAGAAAGTACCCTACCAATATTCCCCTGGCATGATTATTACCTATTACTTATGTCACTGATGTTCTTAGGGTCCCAGGTAGGACATGCAGGTGGATTTTAGTTACTTATATACTGTCCTGCTTGGTTTCCATCTGCCATGGTGGGTGTCTGGAGGATTTTACATCAAAGCTATTGTTCCAAGGTGGAAAGCTGAGATAATGCTGGACTTCTACGAAGGCAGCAGATTCCCCTTAAAGCACCTGCATCCCACCTGGTACATCTGCAAAAACAAGGATCCCTTCCAGTTACAATGCCACTGCCAAATCATAATTTGAGAGGTGGGAATAATAAAAATCACAGAATCAGAGAAAGGTTAAGGTTGGAAGAGACCTTACATGTCATCTATTTCTAACCCACCCACCATGGGGAGGGATGTCAACCTCTAGATCAGGAACACAGAGAGGAGAAGGCAGAGCACAAGAAAATGATGAAACCCTAGCACAGTGCTTCAGCAATCCAGTGAAGTATGGTTTCTAAACCTGTCTCAGGTAGGACTGTGGTGCATCTGTACTTGTATTAAGGGTAAAAGTGTCCTCCAAGCATGACTCTCAGCAGAGGGAAAAAGCACGGAGGCACCTGCTGCACTGCGATGAGCATATTTACAAGTTAGGCAAAACATATAAATGCCAGGGTTTTTACATAGGTCTTACATAACTTCAGGGCAACAACAAGTAGTCTTGAGAAGAAACAGCAGCGGAGATTCTAACTACAAAAGTAAACAATACCCTAAAGACCTTGGAAGTGCACTTATTTATGCTTTTATAGGTGATTTTTAAAATATTCAGCTTTCCACAATTCATTTCATTCTTGAAATGGTTTTGTTTATTAAATCTGTAGTTCCTGATTTCATTTATGCACATTCCAGTAGTGTCTAGAGACTCTAAACAGCATTACTGGTGCCCACCATACAAACCCAGATAAAAGACAATGTTTACCCTGAAGGCAAGTGGAAACAGGGAGAAGATACATCTGTGGTATAGAATTGAGCAGAAAGGAAAAAGCTGTCATGAGGAAGGATCCAAAGGAAATCCAAGATTTGCAAAAGTGTTTGGTTGTTTATAGGGCCTCAGGGTTTAGCTGTTCCAGCTGAGATGCTTCCAAAGGGGGTTGATAATGCAAAGCATTCATTGCCATGAAACAGGATTTGAGTCTGCCTTGAGTTAGTCACTTCTAACACTAGGAATAAAGATCTTACACTTCTAAAGCAACCTCAGTTTAGATTTCCACAAATTAATCTTCATCCAGTGCTAATGGTGCTCAGTACTGGCTCTTAAGACTCCACTCTTGAATAGTTCACAGTCATTTTGCCTTCAGGTTTTTCTACCTATTATAAAAAAAAACAACAAACACCAAACTCAAGTCAAAGTTTGCTTTGAAAGAGGCAACATTTTTGGGGAGAGATTTTATCTGTTATTAGCCCAACAGATTAGCTTGGAGAAAATGACTAAGATTTTAGGCACATGCTCAGGCTTGAAGCAGAAAAATCCAAACTAAATCAAAACTGAAAATATTTAATCCAAATTAGTCATCCTACAAGACTTTGTCTTTGGCAAAAAAGCTAGTGCAAGGCTTCATATTCCCCAGCACTCAGTCCTGCTGGATCCCCACTACTCTCCATTCACTGAGTTGGGGCAATACCACCATCTGCATCACTGAAATTTAAATAAGTATATTGAATGATGCTAATTTAAAAGTGTTGTTTCCTTTCTTTAAATCTAAGTTGTTTGCATCTAAATCTTTAAATCTAAGTCTGTTTGTAAGATCAGACTCTGCAAAAGAAGCAAAAAGATGGGGATAAGAATTTTTTAAGTGGCTTTAATGCCAAAGTTATTACACACTTAAGTTTAATTAATCTGTGTTACTCAGTTAGAAAATATGAGACAAAAAATATTGCTGGTGGTTTTGGAGGAGAGGAAGCTTCTGTCCAAAAGAGATGGTTAGCCTCGATTGAAGAGAAACAGCCATTCAATTAGTTATCCAAGGCACTAGTTTAAGGAATGTATTGCACTTCATTGAAAGCATTCCTACTGCTCAGTTGTGTCCTGTATCAAAATATCCTTCACAAGACAGTTCCAGGTCATTCACCAGCTCATCAGCAGGGTTTTGCTGCTCACTTCTGCATATAGGTAACAGCATGAAGCCCACGCTGTCTGCCAGACAGCCCATATATCAGAGTTTACCAGGCTCTGCTGCTGCTGCTTTTCTTCCCCCTGTAGAATGCCACAGGCTACAGACAGATGAAATGGGAAATACTATAGCCTTTCAAAGGACCAGTGTAACTCTGAGAGGGAAATTATCCTTTGATTGTACGACAGAGATTCCCAAACGCAGCTGATATTAGGAAATACCCATGTAATACTACCTTCAATAAAGAGGCACAACAAAACCTGTTTCTCAAGACATAAGAATGAAACCTGGCAACTTTGCATGGCTGCTTGGCAAAGACTATGAGTGCTCTAAAGTGGCTGGTTAAATGCTAGAGTTGTAATGGGAATCGGAAATGGAAAAGTCCGGAAACATTCTAGCTCTGGAGGTTGAGACCTTTTTTCTGTTTCTGCTGGCTGGTGTGTAAGGAGACACTACAACAGCTTTCTGTGGCTGTTCTTTTACATAAATACATGCCAAAGGTGGGAGCAGACAGCTGCTGAGGAATCCATCAAGGGCTGTTAGACACAAAGACACCACCTCTGGCTCAAGCAATCCCAGAGCAGCAGATTGCTGGGAGGTGCTCGGGGGGAATCGTGCCATGTGTCTGTCTTGCACCCACATCTCCACAGGACAGAGATCTGGTACCACTAATGGCAACTTCTGCCCTCACCTGGTACAGCTCTTTCTAAGTGCTGCTGTTAAATCAACACTTCATAACATTTCATTCAACAGATGTTTCCCAAAGATGCTTTCATGAATGAGTTGGGCCAATTAAAGGGGCTTTCAGGAAAAGATACCTCGACATGCAGTGAAATTTACCCTTTGCAAGGGTTTACAGACAGGCTGCTGTCTCTCGTACCACAATAAATCCCCATCAAACACGGTTAGATAGCATAGGCTGTATTCCACTGAAAAATCCAGATCCTAAAATAAATCTTTTAAAGTGCAAAGGTATTTGGATGTCAGGAAATCTCTTTCAGGTCAGCCTCTGCTTACAAGTTACCCATCTATTTTGCTGTAAGGATTCAGGGCTCAGTTCTCATCTCAAAGCCCACATTCAATCATGCATTTAGCCAAGTCCCTGTAGTTTTTTGTCAAGAAAACTAAAGAAAATGCAAAAAATCTAGATTATTTAGGCAATAGAACACTACTTCCTTTTCTGGCTCTTCCACATATGAGAAAAAGCCTGAAAAGAATTTGCTTTCTAACCTGGCAGTGAAAAACTCCACATCTGACCAGAACATCAGAGAGCTTCATCTGATGCAATGATCTTTTCAGAAACTTTACCAGCAGGAAAAACTAAGGAATTATAAAGGAGCAGCATCTGTAACAAGAAATGCAACAGTAGGCAACAAGAAAAATATGGCTTATATATTTGCCCATGTACATACATACAAGTATGTAATAACATGTCAAAGTTACTCAGAAAATAAAATGATCAATGTATAAAGTTGAAAAGGAGGAACTTCATTCTAAAGTGGTGGAAGAAAAAGTCAGAAATACCTATCAATGTCCCATCTAACCACCACCTCTCAAAACAGTCATTATGTGTCACTGCCTGGTGTATACTTGGTCAGATCAGTGGTCCCAAAAGACAGAATTTTAGGAAGTTCATGACCTGACAGGAGGCCTCTGTGTTAGGTGCCCAAAGCCTGTTGAGTTTAGGCTGGATTTTGGAGAGCTGTAGGATCTTTTAATGACCAAATGCAGGTATCAGCACCTAAAAGATCCGGCTCTTTTAGAATCTTTAGGTCTTACTGCTCTTTTAGAAACTTGTGTGACCCTTTTGTCAAACTCAGTGATGTTTTCAAAGTTGAACAGAATCAGAACAACAGATTCTGGAGTCCATAAAGCAGCTGCCATATGGGAAAAGTTAAAAAATAATCAGGTGCACATATGAGACAGCATGAGAAATGATGGTTCTGCTTGGCCTGGTCAGTGTTTGTCCTCTCCTCGGAGGCTTTTCAGCTACCTGAGCAATCAATCCAAGCACTAAATTTGCCGCTTCTTGTCTTTGTTAAAGAAAATCTACCAATAAATCCCCATAAGAGTTTGTGTAACCCAGATCAGTCAGTTATCTCTCTCTCTCTCAGCATTCACGGCTTAACCAGCTGGCTCTCACACTGCCCAGGCACAGACCTTGTTAGGCACCAGTGGCTGACAGAGACAGACTTGTGCTGCATTTTGAGGAGGCCAACCCACTGTAAAAGCTCCCAGAATACACTTTTTGTGTTAGTACAAATAAGCAGGAAAGCCCCGAAGTAATTTGTTTTCTTTTATGCTAAACAGGAAGATGTATGGGAAGAGAAGAACTGCTTATTAATCCCAACCAAACAGTAAACTCCAGCTGAGCAAACTCTGCCATTTGGTGGACTGAATTTCTTAATCAGGAAAACATATGGGGAGGCAGTTTTCAGCAACCGAGACAGGAACATTTGCAAGTGTGTTCCTATTGGAGCAGACCAGAAAGACAGCACAGTTTGCATTAAAAAAAGGGGAATCTTTTTGCTTTTTTTTTTTTTGCCTTATACAAGCAAATTAATGTTAAGGGAACTCAGCAGCTTCCCTGTAGTGTCGTGAGAGCAGCAGAACCAGTAAAGATAGCTCAATTACAAAAATAAAAATGTTGTATACAAGTCAAAAACCAAATGAAGCAAAACTAACCAATGCCTCTGTTCTGCTCATCCCATGAATGTATGTCAAGAAAACAGCTTAAACTCTGGAATTTATTGTCGGGAAAAAGAGAAAAAAACACTCAGTATCCCAAGAAATGGCAGAAGCAAAGCTTTGAAAGGAAACCTGCTGCATTTCCATGAAGTCATAGAATGGTTTGGGTTGGAAGGGACCTTTCAAGCTCATCTAGTCCAACTTCCCTGCAATGAGCAGGGATGTCTTCAACTAGATAAAGTTGCTCAAAGCCCCATCCAACCTGGCCTTGGACATTTCCAAGTATGGGACACCTCTCTGGGCAACCTGTGCCAGTGCTTCACTATCCTTATTGTAATAAAATTCTTACTTGTGTCTATATAAACCATCTTTTAGTTTAAAACCCTTACCCTTGACCTGTCACCACAGGCCCTACTAAAAAGTCTGCCCTCAGGTTTTTGAGAACAGGTTTATCCAGCTGGTAGCATCTTTCGTCCCTAGTGAAGCAGAAGCAAATATCCAAGCACAATGTTTATGGACACTGCTGATGAATACACAAACTCTCAGAAGACTTCAAAACCCAAACTCTTGAATATTTCTATTCATGTATATGATCAGCACTAATGCCATCAGCTCCTGCCTGGCATAAAAGAGGTTATGAGTGGATTGAACAGATGCTCTGGTGCCGGTGCATTTTTGCAAGAATGATTCCTCTGTGCTCCATGTAGCTTAAAATTAATCATAAGGGCCCCTGATTTTAAAGTCAGAGAAACAACTAAATCTCACAGGCCAATTAATACATGCAGAAACAATCTCCCTAATTTAGGTAGCAAGGGCCAATCAATGTAGCTCTCTAGCACATTAGATTAGTGTGTATTTAAATACATGTTCTCTAGCACATTAGATTGGAATATATTTAAATACATGTTCTTGCTGGAATGTAAAGTTGGTAGAGGGTCAGAAATTAAACCCTCAATTTTCAGCATGATCTGGTCACCAGCTTATTTTGTAGTTGCATATCAATATTCAGCATTTCACTAAATTGTGCATATTAAAAGAAAATTATGTGCAAACCTTTATTTAAAGAGAAGGCTCACAGATGTAAGGCAGTTTGCAAAGAGATATATAGAAATGGAGGGTTAATACCTCAAGAGATTTATGTGGTGAAGGGACATGTATCATTGAACTATTCACAACCAGAAAACCTGGAGTTGAAGCTTAGTCACTAACTAGAAGTGCCCTTAGTGAGGCAAGGGTAGCAGGCAGGTACCTAAAATCTGCAGAGGAATACTGATTCTTGGATTTATACAGGATAAAACTTTATATGCAGTATTAATTAAAATCCAAAATATGAATTGTAATTAATTCATAAGATGCTTTGTAAAAGCAGTCGGATTACTCTTTTTTTACTCCACTGCGGGAAGTTGTGTGATCTGACCTTCCCACAACAATCTCATTCTCTTTGGTCTTCTGCTCACCGGCAGAAAAACACATTGTGTTGTAAGCAAGCCCCATCCTGCCTGCATTTGACAACAGTGTAGGATCAAGAGTAACCTCCTGCTGAGAAGAAACAGGCTGACCCCACTGTGAAAGAGAGATGACTGAGGCCAGATGGATTCCCAAACGCCACAATGAGCACCGAGGGCCAGAAGGAGCAGAATGACACCAGAAGAAGGAGGGTTTTGCAGATCTCACTATGAAGTAACTGCAGGGAATTTTTCCTCTTCTTGAGGCACTGTACCAACATCTGTTTGTCACCAAATTTAATACAGCAGCTCCTCAGTCATGATTGAATTATGTGGTCCCATCAGGAATCAGTGTGAAAGTAATGAAAGGAGTATCTTGGCAGCCAAGGGAGGTGACTGTCCCCCTCTACTCCACTCTGGTGAGGCCCATCCCAGAGTGCTGTGTCCAGCTCTGGGATCCCCAACATAACTAGGACATGGACCTGTTGGAGGAAGTCCACAGCAGACCATGAAGATGCTCAGAGGACTGAAGCACCTCTGCTATGAGCACTGTCTGAGAAAATTGCAAGTGGTCAGCGTGGACAAGAGAAGGCTCCAGAGAGACCTTAGAGCCCTTTCCAGCACCTAAGTGGGCTCCAAGAGAGCTGGACAGGAACTTTTGACAAGGGCATGTAGTGATGGGACAAGGGGAATGGTTTTAAACTAAAAGAGGAGATATGTAGGTTAGATATTAGAATGAAATTCTTCCCTGTGAAGGTGATCAGGCATGAACACGGGTTGCCCAGAGAAGCTGTGGATGACACTCCCCATCCCTGCCAGTGTTCACGGCCAGGTTAGGTGAGGCTCTGAGCAACCTGGTCTAGTGGAAGGTGTCCCTGCCCATGGCAGCGGGGTTGGAACTTGATGATCTTTAATGTCCCTTCCAGCCCAAAGCATTCCATGATTCTATATTACTCCAGTTTTTAAAATCACAGCTCAGCAGCAGCAGAGCAGCAGAGCTCTATTTTTTTTCATTTGCTACAGGAACTCACACCACCTTCCTAAAGGGGGTTTCTGGCCATTTTAAAGTATAGGTTTTGAAGCACATTATCCATCTCATTTTTGTTGCAATGTTCCGAAGACTACGAACTTTGTAGGTTTTGACAAGATTAATCTCTTCTATCTTTAGACATCTACAAAGTACAACTTCAAGTCTGATCTGGTCCTTTGATAGTCACTTTAGAGCAAAGAAAGGTGCTTCTGGGGTAGAATTCCACCCCATTCCAAGATAGACATCTAAAACAGACATCTGAAGAGTGTCTATTTTGCCTCTCCATTGACTGCAGGAGTTTAGTTGAGGAGCTCACAAGAAGAAAATTACACTGGAATGTCTGAAACTGGAGGAGGTAAATCCCACCCTAGAATACCTTTCCCAACAGCTGTCAAAGCTCTTCACTGAAACTCTTTGAGGCAAGGAGTTATTTAGACTGCAAAGCTTTAGGGGGTCTTTTACTGTAGGCTTGAAAAGTTATTGACATATTGGAAACCCAGTTTCAAGGGAAGTCTTTGCACACTGTAGTGGTACTACCTGGTGGGAGTTCCACACAATTCCTGTTTAAATGAAAAAAGGAACATGATCTGTTGCTTGTTACTAAACATGGTCCCACTCTCCAAAATGCAAAATCCCATAGCTAATGAGTTGGATTCTCATCTAAATTACCCTAATGCAATGAGAAAGGGCACCATCAAAATTCAATTATATCCAATTATAATGGTCTAAATCTGAGATAAAGCAAAGCCAGAATCAGGTCTAGTCTGTTCCACATTGATTTCTAAGTTTTCCGTGTGTTCAGCTCTCAAAATAGCTCAAATATTGATGACATGCAGGAGTGAAGTTCTATAAAATGTCATTTTGGTATTCATTTAATTATGCTAATTGTGACTTGTTACCCTCTGCCTCTTATTTGTACATTTAAAACATACTCAGTTCCCCTCTAGCAAAATTCTCTTGCCAAAAGAGATCCAATCATTGTTGTTAGCTTATACTCACAACCTTATCCCAGGAAAAGATTAAGAAAAATATTTAGGTAAATGAAGAGAGAGATTTTAATAAAACTTTTGTGCATGCAAATAATTAAACATTAAAAATACTTTTCCTAAAAAATTCTGTCTTTTTTGTTTGAAGAGTTTCTGTTCTTTTAGTGAGACTGAACTTTTCTGCTTCGGAACAAAAGCTTCCAAAGTATTTCAAAAGGTAAGCAAACCTAAATTAATTTATAAAAATTATTGAAGTTGTTTTTGCATGTACAGCTGCACTGTCTAAGTGAATCACCACATTTCCTTGCTCTTCCATGATGCAACTCGATAAGAGCATTTCCAAGCTCTCTGGTTCTTCATTTCAGTCCTTACACCAGGGTTTCTGGGTGTACAATCAGAAGAGCAGCCCTGAGCACAGCCTGTTTCTCAGCCCGCCCATCTCAGCCATGTGTGGCTGCTGTGCTCTCACCACAGTGAACGTACTTCTTGCGGGAAGTTCAAAAACATGTTTGCCCTCCTGTGCTGGATGGCATGTGAGGTCTGCTGGGGTGGCAGTGGCCGTGCTGGGACCAGGCCTGTGCTGCATCACCCACAGACATCCATTTATTGAGTGGCTCCAGAGCAGCCCTTAGATAACAGGGACTTTGTGGGGAGACAAGACCACTGGACTGTGGTGATGCAGCACCTCTCAGTGCTACTCAAACACAGGAGTTGTGGGGTGATAAGTCTTCCACACATCATTGAATCAGGTGTGATAGCAGCTTCACAATACCTGTCGTGGCAAGGTAGAAACTAGAGATCTTCTGTTCCCTCATATTAATACCTGATTTTTTCTATCCAGATGGCGTATTACCACAGTGTTACACAAGGGAGGATGTTCATGTGCCCTGAAGATGTCAGAGGAGCAAAATCTATAGCAGAAAATGAAGCAAACTATGTTTCAGAGTCCTAAGCTGAACAAAATGTACCTGTGCATGTATGGACGTGGACATAAACACTGATACCCAAAAAAGGCACGGGGAAAATGATATTTTCAAGAATATAAAAACTACCAGTTTCTAATCCTCCAAAGCACTAAATATTGCACAGAGAAGACACATATTTAGCAACACTGACTCAAAAGTGACTGAGCTCTGGGAAAGACACCTGTTGATTTCACACTGGTTATAGATCAAGTTTACCATACAACAATGCAATTTCTTTCATTAGAGGATGTTTACATTTAATTTAGGTATCTGTATTTTTTATTATGTACTATTTCTCCCTGTTCTTGTTATTATGATATTTGTTTACAGTAGCAGTAAATGCTTTAATAATAAAAAAATGGTGAGTGCAAGTTTATTAGAATCGTCTTCCTTGAGCAAAACTAAACCAAACCCAACAAAGGGATTCCAAAGCCACTAATTATATATGCTGCTCTTCCTGAGAGGTGTTTCCAAATGCGATGTCTCTAACAACTTTGTTCTACTTCTATGGCTTATGTTCACAGATTCTGTGGGGTCTAAATGAAGTAGAAGGATTAACAGCATACAGATGCTTTCCTATTTCTGCTTGTCACTGTTTTTCATTATTCTTTTGGGTTTTTTAAAAAAACAAAGCCAATAAAAGGATTTTACATTATACTAAGAAAGTTAAATACAACCTGTAAGAAGTAATTACAGGCACAAAACATATGGAAATTCCATCTCTTGTTTTGGTTATATTTGCACATAATACATGCAGAGCAAGTCGTGATTAGCAGACAGGAAGCATGGTCTGTGATTATGCAGGATTTGGTAATTGAATCCACCAAGGATAATGATGCTGACCTTCCCATTTGAAAATAAACTAGGCATTCAAGTTTTAAGTGGTTTGCATTAATTCTAATTGTATAGACATGTCTACCCAGACCTGCTGCTGGGAGGACACGGAACAGGTAAGTAATGATTACATTAGAGTGTTTTATTAACAGCAACTAAAGTAATGCTGTTTACAGCAACAGTGCTTGGACCATAAAAAAACAAAACCTGAATACCTAGGAGCCAACATTTTCACTGAGGTTCACACACTAATGCTGCACCAACCACAACCAAAAGTTGCTAAAGGGACTCTGTGATTATGGAGCACCCCTTGCAAAGCTGCACAGAAGAAACTAGTAGCTAACTCATGAGAGATCTGATTTCTTGCTTCTTCTATTATCCTTCAATCTTTCAAGGAAGATAAAGTTCCAAAAGTTGGAAATGCAATGGAATTAAATAAATAAATGAATTCTTTATCCTGGGAACATGGCATGCTTTGAACTACCTATGAAACCACAGGTTTTTGGGGATTTTTTTTTTTTTCTTGAATTGGTACTTTTTAGAAGAGATATTAACTTGGTTCTACTATTGCAGTTCAAGAACAGAAGCTAGTTGTCATATGGAAACAGATTGGTGTTAAACACTGGTGTGTTAAACCTGATATGTTGCCTCCCTGGAAGGTGACCTAGTTCTCAGTTAGTCCACTGAACACACCTCCAAGTCCATCTGTGATGCTCTTTCCTAAGCCCTGAAGGCAAATTTGCCTCGGTGCAAAGCCTGCAGCAGTTTTTCTTACAATACCACTAAGTCTGTGTTTCCTAGTCTGAGGTGGGAAAGTTCGCCAAAGAATGAAAAGCAAAGACCAGTGGCTTAGAGAAAGCTGCATGGCCTCCTATTTCCAGGGTCACAGCAAAAACCTGTTGCTGATTGGGAGCAAAGTAAAGGCCATGGCCTCCTAGATGCTGTTTCTGCTGGAGATAAAGTCTGTCTGGAGTAAGCTGGATTTTTTTCTGGAAAAAAAGTTTAAGGATTTTTACATTTCTCCTGGATTTCTGATGTGTGTCAGCTCCAGTCAGATGTGGAATCCAGCCACCTGCCTTAGCTCTGGAAATTACAGACAATTCAATTTTCATTGAACATATGTGCTCTGTGTTGCAGGCATGGAAAGCAAGTATTTCCCTCTGGAAATGCCAGACTTACACATGCTCCATAATTTTGGCTGCAAAAGCCGTACTCCAAATTCCTGCTGCAAACCCCAGGAACACACATGACCCACATGGGAAGCTATTCAGTGCGTACACTGCAAGTCCAAGGTGTTCAGGAAGCACTTGGCTTATTGCAAGTGCTCTTTACAGCCATGTGCAGACATTCCTGCCTGGACAACGGCAGGAAAAAATACTGCAGCTCAGTTTCTGCTTTCCTTTACTCCCTGAAGCAAATAACACCGAGCTGCTGATGGATTTCCACTTCACCCTTAAAACTGGTGACTGATGCCCGTAAGAATAGCTCAAGGAGCCAGAACTGCAACCTCTAGGAATCTGACCCCAGTCACAATATGTGTGATGCAGGTCTGCAGAAACATCCCTGGAGTGGCCAACCAACATGACAGATAGATTACATCCTATCAGCTAGGACACAGAGGTGGGAATGACTGTTCACCAATGATTACAGAGCAACAAGTTCCCATCAATAGTAAAAAGCAGGGATGGCTGTTCTATGGCAGACTACTAACCTGAACAGGGAGTGCTTAGTATCTAAATTACTGGAAAACAGATTAGAGGAATCACGAAGCTCTATAACTGCACTGGAATTAAGTTATATGCTTACCTTTTGTATGTGTAAAAATTGGCAATATGGAAAGCACAGGCTTTCACCTCTGGGTCACTGGCTTACTGCTCCATTATATTTAATGCACAAACAGGAAAACATGTAGTCTTCACTTGGAGTGTATTTATGTCTCAACAACACTCTGAAAGTATGTCCAAAACCATTTTTTCAGCTCATTAGAATAACCGCAGGAGGGAACCATGATAGTCTGGGCTTTATAAGGTGATATGAAGGTCAAATCCATTCCAGGATCACTGTTTTATTAGCTGCTTCTCACTCTCAGCTGCCTGAGATATGGATTGATGGTCTCAATAAAAGTCCAGGTGCTTAGATACATCTCTCATACACCCCTCACATGGGTAGTAGGCAAAAAAAGCATAAAGATCACTTGCTTGCCCAGAAGAAACATCACCTTGTATCTCTGAGCACAAAAGTCAAGCCTTCAGTCTAGATAATGACCTTTAGGTCTCTCAGACAATGGAAGAGATCTTTATCGATTGCTTGTTTCACTTCACCCATTTGCAAGCTCCTGGATACAAGCAGATTTAAGAACAGCAACCCAACTCAAAGGCCACAAAGAGCTTGTGAAAGTGTCTGGACACACAATGAGCTTTTCACCAGCTGCATAATGCTGCCACTTCTCCTTGGCCCAACAGACCAGGCTCTGCTACCAAGGAAATTTAACAGCAATATGGGAGGGACAAGAGCTTGAACCTTGGGGATAAAAGCAGTGATAACAGCAGCGAGAGCTCAACATTGAGGTATTGAATTACCTCATTTCGTGCAGCTTCGGTAAAAATAAAGAGATATGGCAGAGTCAGTGGGACAGTTATTCACATCCACCTTTGCAGGGAAGAAGAAAGTGGGCTCCATCAGCCCACATCACTTGCTATCAGCCTCAGCTTCTCTTTCATGAAAAATGTCATTGAATCTGCTGTATCATCTCTAGCAACGGGAAAGAGACAAAAGGCCCAGAATTAAAAATGTTCCTCTCCCTTTCCCAGACTTCCCTGTCTGCAGAAAGATAACCTAAAAGGAAATCTTACTCACTACCTTCTTGCTCAGTGCACCCCCCTGGGATCAGTGTTAGCAAAGGCAGCTTTGCTCTTTTCAAGGGTGACCAGCACCCAAAACAAGTGCTTATGATATTCAAACCAGAAGTAAAGGGAAATATCTGCATGGAATCCCCTCCTGCTGCTGATGGGCAGCATGGTGCACACAGACAGCCCTGGATCAAGCTGATAATTGTCTGCTCCTGTTCACAGATGAAGGAAAATGAGTCTCAAATTACCAGACCTGTCCCTGGGCTTTGATACTATCATTCACACTGCTGCTATCCAGTCTCAAAGTCATAACAGGGGCAAGCACTGTGGCACCAAGGAGGGACAATGCGGTTTGTAAGAGCAGATGCAGGCAAAAAAAAAAGAAAAGCACATCCTTACTTATATTCACCATCCACCACATTTAGTATCATGATCCTTGTTTTCTTATGGTATCAAATCACATGGGCCTAAAATATTTCTCAGGTTAATAAATGGTCAACTCCAACACAAAAGCTACAACTATTCCACCAATTTAAACAGGGACCGGTTTTGGGCTGGAGAGCTCAAGTGTGGCTGACCCCATTGTTTAATTTCAGCACTCTCTCTGGTTTGGGTTTGGTCCATAATAACAACCAATCTCTTTAGACAAAGCCCAGGCATATTCTAGGGGACATATGAACTGGAAAATAGAGCCAGTAATAATATGAGATGACAAAATGCACAGTACAGTACAGAGAGATTGACTTTGCTTTCTTATCACCAGCAAATTACTTGGATACTTTTTTCTTCTAAACCCCTTTTCCTGAATGACACTATTGAGACATTAAAGGATCAGAGCAAAGGACAGTGAACTGGGAGCCACAATATTAATTATGGCTCTGACACTGGTTACTGAGGAGACCCTTGGCAAATCACAAATTTTCTGTACCTTCTAAGTGAGAAGGTGATGATCGCAAATCCTTACCCACACATCAGGAAGGAGAGATCTAATTAATTAATGCTCAGAAAGTGCTTTGGAGATTAAGTGTGCAACTCTTGATGTCATGAGAGCTAAATGTTATTACTGAACTCAGGTTCATACATATGGGCAAAAGTTCTCAGAAAGAGAAACATCAAGGGAGGAAAGCAAAGAATGCTCTTACAGAAAAACACTCAGTGTAACTCAGTCTGAGGCACTTTCCCAGTAGACAAGTGACTGTTTTCGTCCAAGTATGAGGTTAAAAGGCTTCCTGCTAAGTCCTCGGTATCTATCAAAGTTTAGGGATATGACATGAGCTGCAATCTTCTCCAAAACAGCTCTCACTATTAGTAGGGGCATGGATATATTTAACCAATTATTTAGGGGTACACACCACTATGAGGAGTTAGGCTTTTCTATCTCTGCTCTGAAGAGTAGCCTTTGGTAGACAGCTAAAGAAACACTATTAAATATGGGCAAAAGACTCTAGTTCTAATCACTTTTTATTCTACTGCTTTCTATATGATACAGTCAGAAACTGGGAGTTCAGCTTAAATGTGATGGAAGTTGGGCCATAAAGGAGGGAACAAGAGAGGGTCCAAAGGGAGAGCCACTAGAGGCTAGAATGAAGCTCCAGCAGTAAAAAGCAAGGCTCTTGCCCAGAGCAAAAATCATCCAACAGTGCTTTTATTTAATGCTTTATATGTCCCAGTCTTTCTGGAAAATGAGCTTTTTCAAAGACCTACCATTCTTGAGTGGGTCAATTTTTTTCCCAGTAGAAAAGGAGGTAGTGATGTGTTACTGCATATGTGGTCACAGAAGAGATCTCAGTGACAGGAGTGGGACAAGCTAACATAAGGAAGGCATGGATCTTTCACCCATTAAGCTAATCCAAGCTTTGCCACAGCCTCTGACAAGATTACACACAGTTGCTGTACACCGATACTCAGAGATTAATGTATTTTAAAGGACCTTCACAATCACCATTATTCATTCCTGCATAATGGCTTTGAACTAGATCTTATCTTTTAAGAAGATATCCTACCTTGATGCTAAAATCCCCAGTTATTTTCAGGATTAAATACAACCCTTGAGAAACTGGTGCCTAATTTCAAGGTTGAGGTTGTCGAGGTTCAGGCTGCATCAAGATCCTCTCAGCTCATTTCAATAGATTGAAGAGCCATTTGCAATGTTTATTTTCTTTAAAAGTAGATGTAAGAACCTAATCAAGCCTCTTTCTGCTTCTTTAACTCAAACTGTATTTATGGTATTCTGAAATCTTCCTTTATGTGCATGACCCTCAATTGCTTAATCATTCTTGGGAATTTTGCCTGAATCATCCCCAGTTTTTTAACATCTCTGTAAATGCCACATGTAATATTCTGGTAACAATCTCATCAGCACAAATCACAAAGGTTATACAGTTAATTTTACTTGAGGTCCCCAAAACCTATGTCACGTATTTTTGGCATCAATATTCAGTGAGTGATAAACTAGGACTGCAGCATATCTCTGAATCACTGACTCTAAAAATAGAATCAATCTGTGGCCTTTGTCCCCATTCATTTGACTTTTTGTCTCATATCCTGCTATCAAGCAATCCAGATTGTTCTGTATCACTGATCAGTCCTATTCATGGTTTATCACTCCCTCAAAACGTGAAATCTGGAAACTTTATCGGTAATGAGTACATCTTCTTCCATGTTTTTCCTAGAATTATCAAACAGCTGAAACTAAACAAATCATATGTGCTTGGCCCACTAGAAACAGCCCAGCTTGATGTTCCCATTCACGAACACATTTCAACACCCAATATTCATTCAGGTTTTATCATATCAATAAGTTCTGGTTTCAGCTTGTATCATCTTGGTTTCTAATCAACTTGCCATGCAGCACAAAGTCAAGTGATACAGAAGTCTCTTAAAACAAAACTAGTACCTTTCTGCACTAATCTTGTAATCTCATAAAAAAGACATCAGGATTATTTGACAGAGATACAGTTTTTTCAGAAAACTAAATTGATTGGCATTAATTGCATTACCCTCCTGTATGTCTTTACTATTTGAGAGCTGTGTCAGCCATGCCATTATTTTGCCTGGGATCAATGTCAATCTGACACAGCTGTAATTACCCAGGTTGTTCCATTTACCCTTTTTGAAGCATTGGTACAATGTTATATTTCTTCAAACTTCCTTGAGGATGGAGGGTTTCACGCTCATTTTAACATCCCGAGGCCATGACAGAGACTGAGGCCTCTATGGGTGAAGTTCACTTTACAATAATTACTACTTTGCATCTCCTCGGCTTGCAGCGTTTAAAAGGGCAGCAGCCCTCCCCCAGAAATCCATCCTGAGGAAGTCTGTATGAGGAGAAGCTCTCATGCACTGAGAATGATGTTGACCTGATCCCTCCTCACGTGCTTCCATCACTGTCCCAATACTTTGACAGCAGGCACTCATGACTCACCGTGCCATACTCTCTCCCACTTCCTGTACCCCAAATTTCTGGCAAGATCATAAGCCACAACCTAGTTGTATGTGAAGTCCCCAGTGAAGTCTCCAACCCTGCACTGCTGGGGATGTTTTGCCTCTGAAGAAGACTAGTCAAGCCATTATTAGCCAAGCCAAGCTCCAGCATGGGAGAGGTAAGCTGTAGAGAAGCTAAACGTGATATAGCACTGGGAAGGCCTAAAACATCCTATTTCTGAGACCACACTGCTGGAAGGGCTTCTAAGAAGCCCTCTAATCAACATTCAAAGTGGAATTTGCAGTGTCACTTCAAAGGGACTAAGGCTGAGGTGTAGACGATGATATCCCCATTGGGAGGAAACAGCTTTGGCAGCAGAGCAAAGGGTTCCCTGTAGCATAAAGGGAAAATTTGGCTAAAAATAGTATTACCAAATCTGGCTGCATCAGACTCAGTTTTAAGACTGTGGCCAAGTTCATGCTTGGCACTACTGCAACGCCTCAGTTTAATTCATTCAAAATTGACATCAGCATTTCTCCCACTCAGTGCAGTGACCTGGAGAACTGTGGCTGTGCTGCTTCTCTCTGGCACACAGCAACTTGCTCAAGGTGATTCACAGTTGCATAAAGTTGTGTTCCCAAGACACAACACTCAAGGTTCTTCCTTAAAACCTGCAGAAACCAGTCCATTTTCACAGCTCTTGTAGCTGTAGGTTTTGCAGAACATCAGCTGTGCTCCCTAGGAGAGCAGAGATTATGTCTGGCCATGACATCTGCTCTGGGTTGTAACCAAGGTCTCAGCTTTCCAAATTGGTTCTTTTCATTCTGCTCTTTTATTAGGGCAAGCTTTGAAATATCTGCTTTATTGATATTTGTTTTATCCACAGTATTTATTTCAGTGCTTGACTTCAGCATTTCCAATTTAAAAAAATATATTTGCTTAAACTATTAGAAACCAATCAGTCTGTGTAATATTACAAAAGAATTGGTCATCAGCTACAAATTCATAGGCATTACATACATTTGCATATAAAATTATTTCCTAGACCAAGAAGACAATGCAGAGAGCTGTGTTTGATGCATGATACACACTTTTAATTTTAAGACAGTATGGTCTGAACTCAGGATTCATTCCTGCTGCTTGCTGGCATGGTCCTTATCAGATGCTCATCCTGCATCATGCTTAAAGAAATAAAACACCAGAAAAAATCTTATTCATCCCCTCGAAAATGTGTGGAAAACCTCCTTATTTTCTTGTGAGTAAAGTGTATCTTGAATGTACTCCATCTACTTGACGATGTAGAAACAAAAGACACAGAGGAATAAAAGCTGGAAGAAAGCATGTTCTGTGCACAATTAAATATGACCATGCTGCATATAATTTAATTAAGATACTTTAATGTGCTCTTGTGTTCTTGTTGCTTAGTACCTGCATTCAGGCAATGGTTAATTAAACATTCAGCTTAACAACGGTGACTGCACCACACATTTCACAATGCTTTGTATTAAAGTTTTATTTGTGACTCAACCCCCCAAAAATTATTTGCTCAGTATCATCATGATATGTAAGTGGGAAGAACCATAATCAATCCAAGAAGGTGCAATGTTTATAATTTTTAATACTAGGTAAGACCAAGAAGAAATAAACATACATAGAAAATACGAGATGGCTCTTTGGGGATCAGCCATATAGGGAGAGAACAGACTCTGGTGCTGTATCTCATCATTGTATTTAACGTAAAATAAATAAATAAATAAATAAGTTGACATATGCCTACGTTGGAAATGAAACAACTCCTTCACAATTCATAAATGATGAACAAAGTATTTATTTTCTTTATCTGCTGAAGATATTTTAAATACTGTTTGGATTAACGGATGTGTTTGGTTTTGGTTTTTTTTGTATGGAAGTTGCCCATGCCAGCTGGAATGACTGAACACACACAGCTGAGTCCACAAAGTAAGTAAGACCCATAGCTTCTTTTTTATCTTTGCTTCTGCCCCATGAGCAAAGACAGACTCAGGCCTGGTTTGTGTAAGTGGACTATTCCACAGTTCACTTGCTTGCTGTTGGGCCTGTCATCATCACACTGTGTGCACCTGTACCCACCAGCATCTCTACAAGCTGCCCTATGGAGCCTTCTAGGACACTTACCGACATAGTATCATCAAGAAGACTCTTTAGAATGCATCTCATTACAATGTATAGAAAGGTTATTGCTAAATGATTCACTTTGTTAGTACATTAAGTGGTCATATATTCAATCCCAGGCAATTAACTGACCAACACTGTCAATTATCTAATAATAAACCCCGACCCTTCAAGACTTCCAACTAAATTAAAGGGTCTCTTGCAGAAGAAATGGAGTGGCCATAAAACTCTCTGAGACTTAACACTGTTAGAGGAGTCTAAACATTTCCTGACTCCATTTGGAATATAGATTTTTTATTTTCTTCCCAAATGACCACAGGAAACAGGTTATATCATTTTAATTATTGCTGATGCTGCTTAGAGGTTCTGAGAGCAAGCCAATAATTCTGAAAACAGGTCTCTTCTTTTATGTAGTTCCTCTTCAGCAAACCTTCTACTCCCACTCTTAAACTCTTTATCCACCTTATGTACTGTCTTTTTTAAGGAAGCCTTGAATATTGTGCCTAAAACGCTTTCATTCTCCCCCTTCTCTCATCTCAGTTAGTCCTCCCCCCATCATTAACTACAAAGTCCAGATTGTGAGACTCACAGGCTAATGGAATGTCTAATGCAGAGCAGCTGTACATTTTTAATGCAAAAGGGGAAAAATAAAGGCAGCATATGGTTTTATGTAATCTTCCTATGAATTTTTAACTGAGTGTCCTAATTCATGTCGGACAGAAAGAGCTTTTTTACTGGTCCTTTGTGGTTAGAGCCTTCTAGCATGAAGCATGCAGTACTTACTTTAAAGCCACAGTGAGTGCAGGTGAGATTGCTCAGCAGTAGATGCTGGTGTGAATGGCACTTGTTTTGTATTGGTGCCTTTAATCATCACAATTCAGTGGCTGGAAAAACAAGGGATGTATGAGCAGGAGGGATGAATTGGTCTCCTCTGGACATGATTGTTCTTGAGGGTTTTCTTCAGTCCTTCATAATCATCATAAAAGTAGAAAGCACCATAACAGCTTCTTGCACTTCTTTTCTTATACAGAGCTCACAAAGTCCAAAAGAAAGGGGAAGAGAAGGAAGGAAGGAAGGAAGGAAGGAAGGAAGGAAGGAAGGAAGGAAGGAAGGAAGGAAAAAGAAAGAAAGAAAGAAAGAAAGAAAGAGAGAAAGAAAGGATTTTTTTTTCTAAAAGTCCATTTTAAAGACTGATATATGTTGACTCTTCTCCCTGACCTATCATATGTCAATATGCAGGGCACCAGAATGTTTAAATTCCTTCAGTTCTAAATGACATTAATTTTCTCCCTACATGACTATTTCCATGAGAGGAACTTCCTAAGGGTAAGGTAAACACAGAGATAAACGGTCTAAAAATTTGTGGCATCTCGATCAAAGGAAGTCTTCAAAACAAATTACTGAAACATGCACCAGAAATGACAGAGATACAGCTGATCCTGCACTGGGTTTTTTTAAACTCCTTTCAGGCTTACGATCCCATGATTCCTCCGTAGCCTCAGAGTTGAACAATGCAGGTTCCTCTGTTACTTAGTTACTACCTTCTAAAAGCCCCCATATTAAACTGATCTCTCACATTTATCCATTTTCTTTGCTTTCAACTTCCCTCCTTCCCTAGCTTGTTGCTCACTCTATTTTTCTTATGTTATGTATAAGAACTCCCTGCTTCCCCTTTTTAACTTCCCAGAGTGGCTGCCCTCCCTTTCTACCTTCAGCTCCGCTCTTCTTATTCAGCTTTTTCAGCAACCTGCAGAACTCAAAAGCGTTTTAGGAAGGAGGCCATTTTACAGGTGAATTAACAAAATTGGCAAGAAGGGAAGTAACTTGTTAAACAGGCAGCAAAGAAGCAAGGCTGCCATGCCAGTTTGAAATCCAGCAGACAATACTTTGTTGTGATCCATTAAGGATGTAATCTTCCTAGAAAAATGGACAGAAGAGCTGAGAATACAGGGTGAGAAAACCCAAGGAGAAGATGAAGAGACCATTTGTGGTGGTGTTGCCGTCCAACAGGGTTGACACGCTCCCTATCTCAAATTATTGGCCAAAAAAAAATTGTCTTACACATCACAGTTTTCCTGAGTCCATACATATTTATGTGCCAATAGTAGTTTCATTAAAAAGGTGTGGAGGGTAAAGCAAAGGGGTAAATTTTTTCTGCTGGATCTTAACAACTCACTGCAGAATTAGGACACACTTTCAAGCCAGTTCCTTTGACTGGAAAATCTGAGAATCATTCCCTTTTTAAATGAAGGGTAAGATTTTTGTCTAATTATCTGACTCCAGAAGTCGAAGAATCGCAAATATGGTTTGACTAGCAGTAAGATTGCTAGCATTACCAACACTGAAACCATTCCTCTGAAAAGAAGCTTCTGCTTCAAAATTAGTCTTCTTGCTACATCACACTTACTATGTAAAAGAGATTTATCCATTTACTATGAAAAAACCAAAAACATTAGAGAGATTTGATTCCTATTTTCAACCAATGATGGGTTATCTGGAGCTGTTTTCTAGTGCTACCTGCAATCTCATAGGGAGAGATCTCCTGTGACATCCTTAGCACTGCTATGCTATGCAATGCTATACATCCCAAGCACCTTCATTTTCACCCTCACCTTATCTCCCTTTAAAAATCAATTGTTATCACGTATGAAGCTCTACACATAGATGTTTAAATTATAAAAGTAAATGAAGATGCAGCCCCGTGCAACTGTGCCTGAAGAGAAAGAAAGCTATTACTGAACTAGATCTAAAAACTGGATTACATTGCAAAGATGACGCTGCTTGTGCCAATATCTTGCCTTGGGGCTTACTATGGACTTGGCTCTCGTTTGTTACAGTGATGTAAGACTGGTACTTATGCAGCAAAGCCAATTCTGAAGTTACTCTGCACTTGCAGGAGAATGACATTTGCCATAAAGTCATGGGCCTCATTCAGCCAGGGAATGTCAAGTATTTACAGAGGCGAGAAGCAAAAGGAAGCATTTAATGGGCAGGGTACAGTGCTTGGGAGAAATTAGCATGGCTGCTTGGAGAAAGAAATGTATAATAATCCACTATGACTGATCCAAAGACTGAGTCCAAACGCTTATCCAAAGGCAGATAGAAAGAACCAGAAACACTTTTTCTAACCTTATATATTTAACAATGCTTTCTGTATCTCTGACTTGAAGGTCCTCTGGGCAAGTCATGATGAAACTCACATTTTTTAGGGCTTTTATTTAAAATAGTGTAAAAAATTGCATATTCTCTGTCCTGCTTTTATGAAGAAAATCAAAATTTCTATTTACTAGCTGGTGTAAACACTTAGGAGAAAATAATTCATCTCAAATATCACACGAACTCATGAGAGCATTCACCATTACAAAGTCAACATTTTGCCTACCACAAATGCAGTGATAGTGAAGAAAAAAAATGCAAACATATTTTTAATGAAAAGTGACAGGATTTTATTCCTCCTCCCAAACCACCTTTACATGGTCCAAAAATATATTTCAAGTGTTGGAGGAAAAGGTTTTATGCAGAGCTTGACTGTGCATACTCTGCCACTCACCTACCTAATTATTTTACCTTACCATCACCTCTTTCCCATCCTATAAAATGGACTGCTATTCCTTATTTATATATAAAGCACTTTGAGACCCTTTACTTATATCTGAATGTAAGAGATGTATGGAACAATACTAAAAACTCAATCACAGAGGTAGGGAAATAAAGTTCTTGATATTATTCTTGGGGTCGATGCAATATTATTTCTTGCGAAATGTGTTTTCACTGCACACCTCTCCTCCCCACCTCATTTTCTGCAGTGTGCAGATATTCTGTTCCACTAGCAGCTTCTCTGGTGCTGGCTGTGCAGAAGACGATGTGCTACAGAGACACGAGAACTGCAGGATGCAGGGCAGATCACAATGGAAATCTCTGCCTATTAGATACTAACAAAAAAAGCTTAAGAAATAATAACAATAATAAAAGAATTATTTGGAAAACCCTAATCATGATGAAAGTTGCCATTATTTTTTAATTGGAATGATAACTGTTGGGATTACCCTGAAAATGCTCCTTGTCTAAGATTAAAGTGCAATCATTTTTATACTGTGAGTACAACAGCTTACTGGTTGTGCATCTTTGTCTTCTGGATCAGTGAATAACTGGTTCAAGCTATGGCAGGAATTCACTCATCCTTGAATGTGAATGAGTAAGGGAAGAAAAACTCCAAAGATTTCCTGAAAGAAGGAAGTGTCTTCTCCCAAGACCGTATTTGTCAAAAGTTCCATTGTCCATTTTCAGTCCTGCTCTGATGATCCACACAAGAACATGAGGACCACAGCTTTCTGGAACTATTGCTGCATTCATAGCCACAAGTCTCATGAAGCTGAAGATATGTCAAAACAGCAGGGGTTCATTAAATGTGGTCACTGTCATAGCACTTTGTTCACGGGAATGTAGAAGGATTCGCTAATGAGGAACGACTTCCGAAGGTAAACATACAAAATACAGTTAAATGATGACAAAGAAGGTGTCTAAAGAGCACAGAGACTTTGGGAGATGTCAGCATCTTGGAGATGAGTAAGCTGTTTAAAGTGGTACAAAACACTTGGAGCATGGGGATGCATTTAAGAAATGGAAATACTAGGATTATTAGGGGAGAAAGACATCAAAACACTGATGATAGAATGGTTTGTCCAAAAAAGGTGCCTTGTCAGTAGATTCAGCTGCTCAGGATACATTTAGTTAGAATAGAAAGTTATGTTTTTGTTAGGGCGGTTTGCCTTTCTAGCTTTAACTCATAGAGTGTCATTCAGCTATGGCATCCCCACGGGTTCAAAAAGATTTCCTTTTTTTTCTTCTCACTTTTGTTCATATTTATTTACTGTCTGTGCTCACAGAGAGCTGGATGTACACCCACACGGCAGTAGATAAACATTCGCTTGCTAATGCTAAGGTATGTCACAGACTCTATAAGAAAACATTCCTGCTTTTCCCATTCTGTTAGCTTTAGTCAGTAGGGGTATTAGAAAGATAAGACCTAGCAGCAAAGCAAAGAGCATCAGAATAATTTCCAGTCCTCATCTCAAATATCATTTGAATCCAGGAGCCTTGAATCCCTAGTGGAACTCACTGCTGCAGGAGTCCAAAAGACTTCAGAGTATGCTAAAAATGTTGGCAACTTCTGTTGACTTACATGAAACTGTCTGCTAACAAAACACCACCAACCTCTGAAGTCTGATCATCTAAAAAGGATGAAAAAGGTCCTCAAATATCCAAAGTGGCTTGAAAAATCTTTGTTTTCAATACAGATTTTCAAGAATTTCCACTTAATTCATTCCCAGTAGCATATTCAGTCTCTATTAGAACTGACAGTGACAGTAACTTTCATGGAAGCATAGAATGGCTTGGGTTGGAAGGGATATTAAAGACCATCTAGTTCCAACTCCCTCATGGGCAGGGACATCTCCCACTAGACCAGGTAGCTCAGAGCTCAACCCAGCCTGGCCTTGAACACTTCCAGGTCTGGGGCAGCCACACTTCTCTGGGCACTGTGCAAATGTCTCTCCACCCGTGTAGTATTGAATTTCTTCTTTATGTCTAATCTAAATTCTACCCTCTGATATGTAGCTATGCAAGTCATGGCAGCTGGTTAATTTGGGTTTCCCTTGAAGCATCCTGTGCTTTTCACTTTTAGAGTCAGGATAGTTAAAGGGATCACCTTTGGAAATTGTTCCTTGATATTCTCCAGTAGCATGTTTTGGGTTTCTAAAATTTTTTTCACATATGTGACAAAGTAAGGATGCAGATAATAGAAGATTCTTTTTCACCTTTCAGTCACTCAGATAGTGTTTATAAGTCTGGGCAACATCTTGTGAGCAGATATGACACTGCTGTGTTTACAGGACTCAGCTCAGCTCCAGGTCAAAAAGTGTGACTCCGTTAACAAGGTTACAAGTCTGAGCTCTTATATCCTGCTAATACTGAGCCTATTATCATGGGTTTGGCCACAGGCTATGTGGTAATGCTGCTTGCTGCTTGGCTTGGAAATGGAGGCCCCAGTAGCACACATCACAGCATTCCATAATGCAGAGAGAATTACTGCCTTCTCCACCTGTGAGTGGAATTGGCACCAAAGGGTATCTGGAAGCTTCGTGCTTCCCAAATGGCAGAAATGGAGTTGTCTCTTCTACATACAGAGAACACCAGGAGGCACACAATAACACACAATGGTGGGTACTCATCCCTTTGGAAAGGAGAATAAGAACTGTTTCCAAAATCAAAGAAACTCAAGAGAAAAAACGCTAAGAGAAGTGCAAAAGCAAGAAGGATCTTACAGCTTCACAGTCCAGAGAAATATGTTTGTGTTTATCCCCTGGCTGCGGGGTTTAAATGGTGCTACACTGAAGCATGTCCAACTGGCACATCCCTCAACGCTGGGCACATGGTTGGCTGCAGAATGCACAGATTTCATCGCAAGATTTTTATCCATGCAGTTGGAAGGCTGTTTGTGTGCACATTTCAAGTAATCCAAACTTCTTCAAAGATCAGTTAGTAAATTATACAGATAACCATCTCAAGCATGAGCAGAAGGTTAGGGGTCATTTTTGTCTTTTTTAGGCTGCCAGGAGAGAACAAATATGACTTTCTCTGAACTGGCATGCATCCTCATAACAAGTCCTGGTGGTTTTTATTGACTAACTGGACTGTGACCCTTGAAGCCAGTTCTCTGTGCTTAGAAGTGCACAGAAAATGGTCTTCACAGTGCTGCAAAGAGTTGGGAAATTACAGATTGTTATCAATAATTAGTATGATTTTTTTTCCATTTACCTAACAAAAAGACAGAAAGAGCCTGGGTCAGTGGCAGTGGTTCAGGCTTGTCACTTTTCATCAGCTTAAGTGCTGAGAGCAGATGTGAATCAGGTTACAACTAAAAGCTTTATACACCAGTATTCACAGCCAAGAGTGCATCGCATTTGGTTAACTTTTATATGTTATGTTTCCTACAAAGGGAAGGCTCTTGATGACCAAGAATCCATTTGAAGGAATGAGAGCTTACTTGCAGCTAACAGACTCAACTTAGTTTAAGGAGTACATGCAAATAACCTGAATCCTGCCACAAGCTATGCTGACAACTCCATAGCATCCAGTACAGACAACAACAGAGTACAAAAAGCTTCAACCCACAGCATCGTGCAGCTCATGTGAGCATTTCCACCCCCTTTTTAAGCACATAAGTCACATTTGTTGATATGAATATCCAGTAGATGACTATCTAATACATACAGCTCTGAGAAAAACCTCTGTATGAGTGGAGAAGGGGGCTTACCCTCTGCAATAGCTCTTTAAATGGCGTCATTTCAAGACAGCTCTTCTGAATTTCCTGTCTCCATCCAACTGCTCAGTTAGCTGCAAACAAGTACTCATGCTAAGAAGATAAATCATTCTTGTATCTTCTGGGATGCAAACTCCCACTTTACATTTGGAAGCATTTGGAGACTGGCTGCAAGAACATCTGTCTGCTTGCTTGCCAAAGGAAAAGGAGCTCAATACCTGTTATTAGGCCTTACATGTCATTTCCCAAGTTTGTTGCAGTGTACTGGAGTGGCAGAAAGGCACTAGTCCACACCTTCTTAGATTCAGTTAATTAGATGACCTAATTTTTAATCATGTTTTGACATGAGGGTCTGTGGATACACAAATCCTGAGTCCAGCACAGTAATACTTTTTAAAGTGGCTCAAGACGAGTGACATGAATTTGAGATGACCTTTATGGTCCTTTCCAACCCAAATCTTTCTAAGGTGCTATCCGTATGAGCCTAGACCAGCCCAGTAGATACTTCTTTGTTGTCTGGCATATCCTTCCCACACTAACAAAAGAAATCATCCAACCTGAAAAAAGACTTCCAGAAGAGTATGGAAAAATTTCTTTTTTTTTTTTTTTTTTGTAAAACGATATGCAGTCTGTATTAGCAGCCACATTTTATAAAGCTCCTGACTGCAGCTGTCAAGCAAGAAATGCAAATAACAACTCTACACTGGCTTAAAAGTAACAGCTTTCTAAAACCCTGTTGTCTGTATCATTTCCATGTTTCTTGTCTTTTAGTAATTCTATCCTACCATAAGAAAAATGTCAATCGTCGTCCTGTGCAAATCTAGGATTAATGATGTAGAGAACAGATGCACTGCAGAAGCAACGCACAGTAACATTTTTGCTTAACATAGTAAGTTTTAGATAGGGCTTGAGGCTGCGAGAAAAAAGCACAGGATAAAGAGACAAGGTTTCAAAAAACAGCCTAATGGTTCACATTCTGTTCTGCCCACCATGTAAAAACACGGATCATGATAGCAGCTAATATTTATGTGCAAAAATGCACACAAACAAACAGGAAGACATGAAGCAAAATGTTTGGATCTGCTGCGAAGCTGCCACTGGAAGAGCTATGGCAATCACCAGCAGTCATCAAAGTCTCATCATACATTTTAGCTGCTAATAGCTGAAACAGTTCCAGCTTGTTCACTACTCCTATTGCCAAATCTGCTGATGCTGTAGGGAAGCCTGGTACACCTCAGGTAATCTGAATGTGAGCAAAGGCAGCAAGGAAAGGTTAACAGCATCAAAGCATAAATTTTCAGATAAACCAGCAACTAGAATTTGAGTGGGACACTGACCACGAGGTGGAGTCAGACAAAACTAGCAGGAACCATGGTGAAATATAAATCATTTTGTTTTCTTCTGAAGTCTGTAGCTTTTATTTCAGCTCTGGTAGAGGAAGGATGGATGAAGGGACAGATTCAGACACCTGAAATTAGACCTCTGCAGGAGAGGCAGGTGTCTTTCTACACTTCAATTACAGTCAGAGGAGACCTAATCAGCACAGCCAGTGGAGTCTAGAAAGTCATTTGGCTGGTCAAATGCAGGTGTCTATCTCAGGGTCAGATAAATAGCTCTCTAAGTTTCATTGTCTGCATTGAATAGATCAAGTTTAAAAGGAACTTTGCCATCTAGCTCACAATTTGATTCACAAGACACTAAAATTCATCTGGTTGAATGTGCAGATAAATCCTGCCCAATGGACATTTTTTTTATATCTTTATTTATTTTGATGTGGCAATTGCCAGGTCAGGTGTATGCATGTATTAAGATGAAGCAGAGTAACAGCTCAGGCACAGCATATCTGAGACCATACAACACTTTTCAATACCTAAAGGGGCTACAAGAAACCTGGAGAGGGACTTTTGACATGGAGTGACAGAATAGGAGTTATTGGCTTTAAATTTACAGAGGACAGGTTTACAGTAGGTTTAGATTAGATATTAGGAAGAAATTCTTCACTATGAGGTTTGTGAGGCACTGGAACAGGCTGCCCAGAGAAGTTGTGGCTGCCTCATCCCTGGAGTTGTTCAAGGTCAGGTTGGACAGGGATTTGAGTGACCTGGTTAAGTGAACGTGTCCCTGCCTATGACAGGGGGGTTGGAACGAGATGGTCTTTAAGGTTTCTTCCAACCCAAACCATTCTAGGATTCTCTAGTTTACCTAAACCAGCATTCTCACATGGTATTACAGGTGCCTCTGTCAATATTACAAGGCAGCCAAAAACCGCACACTGCCTTAATTCTGTGCAACTGCAAATTTTCAGGAAGATAATAAGAGATACATTTTTCCCAAACTGAAAAACATTTCACGCATTTCTATATTCCCCTCATTCTGATAATGCTCACTCTCTCCTCCATACTCATCTTCCAGCTTATCATACTTTAATGAAATCCCTCCCATCCGTACTCACAGATACACGGATCTGAGATAGTAAACCAAGGCCAGTGCAATGAAAGTGGAGCACTGAAATACAAGTACCTCTCCAAAATTTGTAGCAAACATGTAACACAATCAATAAAACCCACCTTACAACAATCTAAACCCTTTTTATTGTATGTTAAGGGTTATTTCATTCAGTTGTCTTTTTCTTTTCCAAAGAAATCTCTTTGTAAAGAAAAAAAAGCAGCAACTGCTGCAAAACAAATATTATTCAAAATAATAACCTGCACTCACAGCTCTTCATCTTTCCTCACCTTGAATCAGAAAAATCTCAAGTGAGAGCATATTATGTCCAAACAGATTGCTTGACCTCCTCTAGAACAGTACACCAGGAGGAAATGAATGGAAATTGTCTTTTTTTTTCATAAAAGCTTATTCTGTCCTTGAACAAAGTGCTAGCAAGGAAACATTATGCTCAGTTAAATTGTTTATTTCCGTAAAGTCTCCAGGCCAATACATTTTTTTATTGATTATGTGGAATCAAAGGCATCAGTTTTACAGAAGACAGAAAGGGACAAAATTTGACCCCAAACTGGTCATTTTATTGACATGTAAATTCCTGAGATGTGCCAAACTCTGTGTAGCAATCAAAGCTAAATAATAAATCCCCACACCTCCTTGTTCTGGTAGAAGTAGCTCCTATGAGCCCCATACTATGGTTACACAGACTGGGAACAAAAGTAGTAATTGAGAGAAGGAGAGATGAAATCTCAAGAGCTCTTGCACACAAACTTGTTTTCAAACCACTGAAAACCAGAAAAACTTTCTCCAATCTCCAAAAACTTTCAGCCAATCACTTTTGTGCTCTTCCAAGGTACTTTTATAAAGGAGGTCATATCTGCCCCTTTCAGTATGAGATGGAGCCCATTAAACCTGGTGAGTTGTAACACAACAGCAACATTGTTAGCTCGAATAATCAACCTCCAAAATACAACTTTTTTCATGGCATCAGTTCCAATGGTTTTAACAACCTCGCTGTTTTTCCACTGGCATCAGTGTATGCTGAGGAGGTGTGAGAAAGAGAGCAGAAGTGGGCAAAGTCTGGCCTGTTTGCCAGAACAGCACCACAGAGCATAAGACATTTGCACATGTCTTTTTGACCAAGTAATTTCACACCTGTCATAGGAGAGAGTCAAATACCATGCTTAAATCTTTTATATACCCTGAGGTTCCATCACTTCATCTCTCCTGAAACACAGAATTGTTAATTTCTCATTAATTGTCCTTTATGCAGAGAGTTTTCAATTAAGCTGGGAGTAGTGTTACACTCCTTACTTTATGATATTAGCCCCCAAAGATTAATAGATTGCTCGTAATTTCTGAATTGCCGTCTGTGTTCTATTACGCTCTCATCATTTGTTCTGATTATGAGACCAAACCAGAAAGTGTCTCACAGAGAGAGGCAGTATACATTTGGATCCCTGGGGCAGCTGTTTTGGCAGAAAGAATGGCCAAATCAGTCTGAAGGTAATGACAAACCTGAAGTGATCACCTAAAGTGATAGAGCTCTGTGGAGGATGCCATCCAAACTTAGGTTCAATTTACTAACTAACTCCTAAACAATGTCATCCAACAAGGTGTCTTCATGCACAATCAGCTTTGCGTGCTTCTGAGTTAGTGTGGGGTTTGCAGCAGTGTTGAAAAAGAGACTAAAAAGAAAATAAAAACCTTAAAATTTTCGGAAAACCTGATTTTTAAAACCAAGTCTTCTGAAAAGACAATATTTAACAAAGTAATTGTAAAATATTTTCTTAAAGAATTCACATTGTGTCACTAACCTTTTATACTTAGTACCCTGCTTTTTTCATTCTTGTTTCATACTTGCCCTCAATAAGTACCAAACAGGTGTCCTAACAACGTTGCTAAGATTAACTCCATGCTCTAAAATACTACAGATTTCAGAAAAAAACATATGGGTTTATATTCAATATCTTGTGACTAAAAAAGAGCTTTACTTGGGGTGTTAATAAAGCTAATTCATCCTTTAACCCCTTTGGGTTTGAAAATGATTCTCCCTACAAAGAAGCAGAGTTATAATAATTTCCTGCTGGGATTGCATGGAGCCCCAGTGTTGTCCACCATCATCAGTGGTCCCCAACAAGGCTCTGAGAGACCCCAGTTACCTGACACAGCTCAAGATCAATGATGTTTGTAATAACAATCTCTGTAACCTTTCAAGCATTTGGTTTTGGGAAACAGTCTGTGTTTTGATCTTTTTGTCCTGTGGGCTCTGGGCCCCCCAGTGCAAGACAGCCATGGACCTGTTAGACCAGGTGCAGGGAATGGTCACAGAAATATCTGAGAGATGGAACAACTCTCTTATGAACACAGGCTGAGAGAGTTTGGGTTGTTCAGTTAACTCTCTTCAGGAGACCTCATTGCGGCCTTTCAGTATTTAAAGAGGCTTACAAGACAGAGACTTTGTCCCTCCTTCCTCCTCCTTTATCTTAGCTTTTATTGTTGAGCAGAGCTCATGTGATATGGAATATCACTTTGGTCAGTTTGGATCAGCTGTCCCAGCTGTGTCCCCTCCCAAGATCTTGCTCACCTCCAGCCTAGTGGTGAGGGGGGAATGTTGGAAAGACAGCCAGGATGCTGTCAAGCACAGCCCAGCAGTAGTCAAAACACTGGCACTGGTTATCAATACCTTTCTAGCTACCAAGGTACAGCACTCTAAGGCCTGCTAGGGGGAAAAGTATCTCTATCCCAGCCAGACCCAATACAGCATCCAAGATTTTTATTTCTGGTATTTTAAGTTCTGGTCCATCTCAATTAAAATCGGTTAGAAGTCAATTTCACAGCTGTTGGTTTTTAAGATCTCACAAAAATGATAATTCACTGCTAGGCAATAATTTACTTCAGCACAGCAATTCCCAGGATAAAGCTGACACATTTTTAAATCTCTCTCACTCTCCATTCCTCATATCCATCCTTCTGTAAACTCGGGCTGCGAAAGGACAACAATCTCTTTTCTTGAGAAGTATGGGAAGGAAGAAGGCTACAGATCTGTTTAACTCATCCACAGCCACATCTCACTGAAATTAGTTTCCAGGTATAAGGTGAACAGGAGCTGTCTGGGCCTTGTCCACTGAAATCTGAACCCTCCTTGTGCTTCACTTTACCTGCCTAATGGCATCGCATGGAAACATGAGCCTGAATGCAAGACATTCCAAGACTAGAGCTTGAAAGAAGTTTGTTTTAATGTGAAACCTCCTTTTTCTTGGTTAAAATATTTAGACTATATTTGCATTTTGAAACCTATCCTAAGCACCCTCCAGACTGATCAGAACAAGATCAGTCCTCTGGTGGAATTTGATTTTTAAATAAAGGTTGAAAAAATTGTGCTTGAAACCTTAGACACATTTTCAAGTGGATAATTAAACCCGACTGCCCCCATGGGGGGTGGCCTTTAGTTCAAGTTAGTTGCCAGTACAAGTCTATTTAATATATTGTATGTTATTTCTTTCAGGTTTATTTGGTTTATATTGGACTGCATAGAATTGAAAGTAGATGCAGTAATAGGCATTACCTAAAGTTATGTACTTAGATTTCTCACAGGGGTGAGAAAGATGGGGAAGAGGAATATACATCCCGGACTCACAAATCCAGCCAGAGGCTGCACCTGGATGTCACAGGCAGTAGTGTGACACAGAGCACCTCTGGAATGCAGCCAAGAGAGGGATGCTGTGGGGCTTGCTTCGCTTCTGTGAGGTGTTGCCTTTCCCTGCTCTTAAAATTAAAACCAAAACATGTTTATGGGGAAAAGGGATTTTTACCTCAGTATTTATTTAAGGATCCTTGGGTGCAGCACTTCGTCCAGGTGGAATGCCCCAAAATGCACACATCGCCCCTCACACAATTATAGGTCTTGCAAAATTAGCATATCTATCAGAGATTCCCCAATGAGAGGCCCAAGTGAACCCCTCGTTCTGGAACCTTCCCCCTGGATGGGCCTATCTTAGTTTATAAAAATAAGAGTTCTGGAGAGGACCTTGGTGTCTGGGGCTTCCAGGATGTTTGGTCTCTTGGTTTAATGGCACAGTGGATCTCAGCTAAGTTATCAGGCTTGGACAATTACAAGTATGTAGGCTAAAAGCACTAAGAATACATAAAACTATATAAAAAGGTATATAAGAGGGGTATAAAAGAAAAGGCAGAAAGTCATCCTGGCATCAGAGGAATACAGGAAGTTTTGCCCAGATCTGGTGGAATTTACTTCATACGTCTTTTTAGAGCAAATTTAAGTGCAGCATTGCAAAATTTGAATATTGAATCATTAACTCAGGTGGTTATTACCGACTTTTGGTAAATCTCAAGCTTATCTTTCCTTTGGGACAAAATTCAGTTTATTTGTATAGAAAGTAGCAAAATGATGCCTTGATCTCAATTAGGTGCTAATGTTATATGAACACTCATCTTTAATAACCACAGTCTACAGAGGCCTGGCAGAGGGTGAGGTAAAGGGAATCTGGATTTAGTTGAAGCCTGATAAAACTTTGTTTCCAACACCAGGTCTAAACATTATCCACATTTACCTTCCCTCTGCTAAAGACCATGCTTTCAACAGTAATGAATTAACACAGCTCCCACAAAGCTAGTGGGATTATGCATGTACAGCACCAATTGATAATTGAAGCACATCCATTTTCTTCAACATTATTTTCCCATCTTTTCCCCAATGTCTGGCTCCCACTTATTTCTACATAAGTTATTAAAGTAGATCATATGCCATCTGCCTTCAACCTTACCCTCCAATACCTGCCATTGACATGGTTAGCTCTGAAGAGGTCTACAACTGCAATTGATGTATTCCCAGTCATCTACTCAGCAGCCTTTGTTTTATTTTGTACAGCATTCTGTGCATCAAGATAAGTTTTGATGCAAATTATCAATTACTGTATCCCAGTGTATCATTTGCAAAGTACTTTTAGATGGTGAGACATGAATGCCACTATAGAAACATTTCTCATTTATTCCTGATGTGGTCAAACATGCCTTAACTGCACCCCACAATTAAATTAAAAAAAAACAGAAACAAAAACCACCATTTCAAAGAGTCAAACATCTGCCCAATTCCAAAGGGCAGCATCAGAGCACTTAAACAAAAACACAGCAGGGAATTTAATCATGAGAAAACTCAAGTGAAAGAAGGTTTTGTATGGGCACAGCTAGTTTTAGTTCTTTCATGGCAAAAATAAAGGGGTCAGAGAGATCAAGAGGTCACCCATTCATGGGTTAAAAAAAAAAAACAAAACAAAAAGGACTTTTCTATAATCTACTATGCAGTGCTAGGAAATGTCCAAATCAGGGTTTCCCCACCCTGTATTCTACCCACCTTGAAGGATAAAGAAAACAAAATCCTTGGGCTTCAACCTCCCAGCCAGCTTTTATCATAATCCATATTATTCGCAAAATAGACTGGAGGTGACTTATGTGGTGACCTCTCACCACAATTCAAAACGAGTCTTAATGAACTAGGGTAATTCATTCCTCTGGCAGAGCTTATGAGATAAGGCAAGACTTCACTGGTGGGCTCAGCAGACTGAAATGTTAATCTTTTGTAGTCCCTGCTCCAGAGGACCCCCAGGTCAAATCTTGGTGCTGCTGAGAAGTAGCAGTGCCTTTGTGTGGGGTTGGAGAAGCACGGTTCTTGATTTCAGTGTTGCCATTCACTCTGCAGAATGTAGTGTGTGTGTGTGTTGGTAAAAACAGCCTGTAAAGTTATTTAAAACCATACAACAGAACTGTCTGTTGAAAGGCAGAGAACAAAGGCTTAAAATAAGACGAAGAAGAAGAAAAAAGAATAAAAAAGGGGGAGGAATATAAGGAGTCTGAAACAAAAAAGACAATAAGGCTGTGCTCCCAACCTTCACTTCTGGCCTTGTCCTCCTCTCTGGGTCATTAAAAATCCACTGTGACATTGCTTCAAGAGTTAGGAACTCCAAGTGAAATGGCTTTGATTATTCATTACAAAACAGGAATGCATACCATTTCATCCTACTGTAGCAGCAAAAGTATGATTTACCTTATCCAATGTGATAGGATGTAAACATCTCTCATTTTCTTTCTTCCCTGCTCCCAGATAAGCTAGCTGTTTCTGAACTCCACTGTACAGAGCAGCCACTGTCATTTCTTCCTTTGAATCAGTAAAACAGGGGTGTCAAGAAGGATGAGGTTCTGTTTAAAGTTACAGTAGGAAAGTATGAAACAAAAAATTGATCTGAAATTCCCATATCCTCACTTTCTACCCTAGCTTTCCTGACTTTGCATTTCTTTCTCTTGGTCCTGGCAGCACTTGCAAGGCAGCAAAACCACTGAAAAGGTCTTTGGACATCTGACAAAAAAAAAAGTGAGGAGGAAATTATAAATTGCGGGCCTGAATGTAAATAAAGTAATGGAGAAGGGTTAGCAAGGGATGGTCTAGGAGACTTCCTGGGAAAAAGAGAGTGAACATAGACTTAGGAAAGAGTTTAAAACTGATTAAATGGTTTGCTATACTCGATCTCTTTTTCCAGAAGATAGCAAGGTGGATGTATACAGGAAATAGAACTTCTCTAATACAGTAATAGCAGACTCCAGACTGCTGGAAAATTATATTTAGGTGGAGAAAATATACCTGGGAACTGCTCATAGGCATCCTGACCTCAACAAGTTCATCCTGGATGTGACATGTTTGTGACAAACAGATGCCAGCCTCCTGGCCAAGTCCAGGACTAGAGTCAAAAGACCAGAGAAAAATCTCGGTTTCTCTTAAATCATGGTGAGATTTCTGCTGTACTGCAATCAGGGTGGAATGTTGGGCTGTAGGCTGACCCCAGTGAGATGGGAATGTGTGGTAGAAGCTACTTCAAACTACTGACACATTTCTGAATTTCTTAGAAAACAATTCTATTATTGACAACTGCAGGTGGACTTCTGCCTTTGTGGTCAGGGGTGATGAAAGACCAGTTCTGAGTTCCTCTCAGTATACACTGTTTTAAAGCATTGTCTCTTTTTGGTTTTTTCTTGTTGTTCTTTCCATGTTGAACTTGAGACTGTTTGAATGATGAGCCACACAAAACACAATTAACTGCCATGGAAACTACTCAGTTTTCAGCTCAATATTATGAACTCACTTGCATATTATTATTGTTGTTGTTGTTAACTATTATTGCTATTAATTTTTAGAAGTAGGGTATGACTAATGCATGTATGGATGTGTAGATATTATATGGCATGGAAAGGCAATTTGGCTTTAGTTATAATGTTATGTTTTTCACCTTGACTTATTTTGTGCAAAGGAGAAATGAGAGAAAAGTTGTTTCTAGACAAGAGAGAATTCCAGGGTAGGGTTTGAACAGGAATGAGTGCCACATCACATCAGAGAGTCCACAGGATCCTTTTCAGTGGAAACCTCAGTGAATAGCCATGATCTCTTACAAAGGTGCTTGGATTGGGTAACTAGGACAATAGGTACAAGGACCATGACAGAAGACAAAGGGCACTCACCTCTAGAAAGAGAAGTTCCTCCAAATTTCATGTCAATAATCTAAAGTCACTCTATCCTGCAAACACATTACATCCTTGCACACATCCTTGACAAATAGGACCAAGATTTTTTAAATCACTTTTCTTAGTCTTTTCCTCCTCTTATTAAGATTTCTTTTTTGCTCAGTTGCATAGCTCACAGATTTCTCAAACATGTACAACCAATTCATCAATGGAGATACAAGCAAGACTGGAAATTGAACTTGAGTGCTGTATTAAGAAGGCTCATCACTTTACTTCTGGGTAATTAAAGCTACTCATGGTTAGATTTTGTGCAACAACAAGGAGGCATGACTTGAACAAGCTGATAATTTTGTTTTGTGTCCAAGCATTTGAAGAATATTTCTGCTGTGAGAGCAACTCATGTCAATGCAAGCTAGTCACCTAAGTTTGAAGAATACTTCTGGCTCTGAAGGCTACATTCCTATAAAATTATAAGGAAAGAATTTTCTTCTTCTTCATTTCCATTATTTTCTTTGAGTTGGATCAGTCATGACTTTTAGCAAAAAAGAGAAAAAAAAAGAGGGAAAGAAAGAAAGAAGTATTTGTACTGCGGAGCAATATACTTGATGATCTCAAAGACAGTATACAGCTTTAAATATGTTATCACAGAGTAAAGCCCTATAATTATATCCATTCCTTTATTTCCTACAAGTTTGCACATCACAATCCAGTAAACCAAAAGGCCAGATCACTCAGCTACCTACATCCCTTGCAGTATACTTAGCCAAGGGTGAAATTAATTGAAATTCAATGGTGATATGCTGATTTACAAGTAGAGGATCTTTCTCAGAATACCATAGAAGTCTCTTTTGCTTTTGAATGGATGAGTGATTAGATTTAGATTAGAGAACTTATATAAACATAGAAAGATAAACAGTTGCCATAGCCTTTTCTTAGATCATAAAAAATAATCGGATTCAGGGTTAGCTTTCTAAAAAGAGCAATCTGCAGAAAGAAACATAAAGGAGCATCTTAAGCTGCTGTCACCACTCTCTAAAGTGCCCACACAATAGGTTCACTTCAGAGTGAAACCAGTTCTCCTTTTGGTTCATTTGCTGACATTGTTTGATGGGCAGCTTTGCTCTTTGCAAAGAACGGTTCAGAAATCCTGAGTGAAAGGTTCAGAGCTGGACAGAGCAGACAATCATTAATATGTTTCGAGATCACAAAATTCAGCCACCTATGCGGCTTGTGAGCAATTGAAAGCCAGGATGTGAGAAAAGCTGCTTGCTCCTGGAGCAAGTGCCTGAATTTGGGCCCCCAGAAGTATTTAACCAGAAATTTGCCTAGAGGGTCTTTTTGCCATTTTCTGTTTTATGTTTCCCTCTGTCTCTGAAAGGGTTTCTTTTTGATGAATGATTGCTATCTGCCACCACTCCCCTTCAGGTGAAACTTTATGCCCTTTAAACAGCATTGAGTAAAGATCAGGGAGTAAAATAAAAGAAAGAAGAGGGAAAATACCTCTGTCAGGAAGTGTTGGAAATCCAGGCAGAGAGAACCTGGGTCTCATTCACTGGTTAGTTATTGAAAACACAAGACTTTGCCTTAAAAATCCCCGAAGCCTCACATTTAACCTCTGCCTGACTAACCTGTGGAGGAAGGTGCCATAACAGTCTCTGCCTTAGTAGGGATGCATTTGTGACTAAATATGCAGCTATCTCTGGATATCAGGTTTATGTGTGAGCAGAGCCCTCATACAATATCTGAGTACCTGGGCTGCTGACCCAAAAAGCAAGATGCTGTCTGTGCCCCTGTGCCCATCCATCCACCCTCCTTTACTCAAACACCTTAATGGAGAACACTACCCCTGACAGAAGGTTAACATGGATGTGGGAGGCTCAGACCACAGGGATCTTGGAGTGAGCTAAGGTCAAAAAGCCATTGCCAAATATGTGATTTGAAAAAAAAAAAGGCTTTGAACATTAAATTTGCTTTGTTGTTAATGTCCAAGGTACTCTCTCTCAGTCAAAAAAAAAATCAGTTGTGTTTCTTTTGAGTGAAGGCTAATAAAGGGACAAGCGAAGCGAGCAGGACTTGGCGTTAACCCACCCCAGCGACTGACTTTGCTAGCAAAATCAAGTTTTGTCCAGTATCAAATTGCAGGGATCAGCTAGGAATGATGAGCTAGGAGCTAGACATTTCATGAAGAGGCAGTATCACATAAACCCATGTTTTCACTACAGAACCTCTAAAAGAAAGAGTTGGACTTTGCTGCTTGTCATTCTGATCCCAGAGAGACTATTTACCTTTAGCACGAGTGCTTCTAATTCATAGTCCCAGCAAAAAAGTTATGAGCTGAAGTAAGAGGAAAGCTGTTGCACCACTGCTGTCTTTAGAGACAAGATAAATGGCACAGAATGTTCCTGTCATCCCAAGGGTCGCCCCTGCCTGACTGAGGAGTCACTTCAGTGTGTTGCCTTGCTTGCTAAATTGCCATTTCGAGGAAGACACAGATAAACGTGGTCACCACGCCTTCTGTGCGGTGATGAAGTCGTCAGGTGGCCGCTAGATAAGCCAGCTAAAGAGGGTCAAGAAACTTGTCCTCCACTTGATAGCTGCATCTTAATAGCTTTCTAAAAACAGTAGGCCATCAAGTACCCAGACAATTTAATTTCACTTCTCAGCAGGAAAATAAGTACAGTACTGACTTCCATTCAGAAAAGAGAGGGAAAAGGAGAACTCATCTGCCCATTCACTCATTTGTTCACTCATTTCCTGTGTTAACTCCAATATACTGTAAGCTACGAACTTTCAGAAAACTTTCTATGCCAATACAGGACGACACTTTACCATCAGTATTTTCTCTGACACCTTTGTAAGCTCTTAGGTTGTTTGGCTACCTTGTTATGCTATAAAAAATGTCTAGGTAGCATTCAGAGATGATAGTCATTGCACACATGTATTCCTGCTACTCTACCTAGTAGTGACACAGGTAATAACATGAATGTATGGAGTGGGCACCTCTATCTCCTTTAGATAGAAAAAAAGCTTGTGAAAGCTTTTTATTGAAAAAATAGCTTGTGAAAAAATCTGGTGCTGAATTAGTTTTCCAATTTGACATAGTTTGCAATAAAGTACAAGGCACCTATAGTCCTCCAGAGTTGCAGACTTGCACAGACACAGACACACTGTTAAATTATATTCTGTAGTGAATGGTCAAACAAAAATCTGGAGAAGGCCCACTTTTTCCTATCTTCTTCCTCAATGGTTCAGGACAGACATCCTTTCATTTTGTCATTAACTGGACTGGAATGATATTTCATTATGCAAGCAGCAGCATTTGGAGATTTGTGTACCTATTTTTTTTCGTGTGTGTAGATTTATAAAGCTGCTAAA
This sequence comes from Vireo altiloquus, assembly GCA_013396875.1. Taxonomy (NCBI): domain Eukaryota; kingdom Metazoa; phylum Chordata; class Aves; order Passeriformes; family Vireonidae; genus Vireo; species Vireo altiloquus. The sequence continues at coordinate 56,673 of VZRF01012835.1, forward strand.
TGACTAAGAAAAAGCAGAGATTTGCTTTCTGCCTCGCTTAGTCTTTATCACAGTGGGACTGCAGTCCCAGAGTACAACCACAGTAAAGACTCCAGCCACAAGGCTCCTGAGAGCAAAGCCACTCATTGCTGTCAGATTAATGCAGGCTGGCACCAGAGAAACAGACACTCTGGAGTGGCAAGAGCAAACCTGTTATTTATCTGCCAAATTCAGGACGTGTTGTATGTAGTGACTTATAGTCGTATTTGAAACATCTTTTGCTCCAGTGATGCACTTTGGTCAGTGCTTTGGTATGGCTACAGCTCTTCAGCCCTGCATACTAGACTTGATAAGCTGAAGATGTGCCTATAGGTCTACAACTTCATGGAGAGGACTCCATCAGTGCTGGGATGCATGGCATCTTTCCACAAGAAATAATGGTTCTTACTTGTCTTGATGGAACTGCTTTGACTGGTCAACAGAAGTCTGTGTGGTAACTGAAAAACTTTAATAATGTTATTAATTATTAGGGTGATCAGAACTGTCCCTTTCAGTTTTCTAAGCTACAATACATGCTTTTACAAATCACCAAATGAAAATGCTTTCAAATAAGGCAGCCTGGAAATCCCTTAAAGTGCTCCCACCAATGTTGTACTGGCAGGGTCTTTTATATTCTGTGCAACTTTGCAGGCAGAAATCTCATCAAGGTACCAAATTAAACTGTCATGCTGCTCTGTGACTCCTGAACTGCTGGCACGCCCCAGCTGTAATGCATGTTATTAATAACACCAAGTTGTCAGGAAAACAGTTTCCAGGTCATATTGTAAAGGCAGCTAATTGGTAACAATGAATGACAGATTCCCTTTAAAGTTCTGGAAATAACTGGATGCAAACAATGACACATGACGCAAAATATAGAGACAGACAAGATTAATACTTATTTTTGGCACAGCTGTACCTCTCACTAAGACCCCTCTAAAAAGCCAAACCAAAGTATTTGCAGAGAATCTAAAGCATCCAAATGCTTTACTTTCCAGAGAGGAATTAGTTTGCAGGCAGCACAGCAGAAGAATGAATAAATAATGTGGGTCACAGTTGATTATTATTGCTAATCTATAATAACTAGCTAACCAAACATAAAGTAAAGGTTAAATTTCCAGAGGTGTTGAGATACTATTGATAGCTTCACATGACCAAATTAAGAACACCAAGCTTGTACTTCAGATTCCCTCTTTAACCTTTGGAGAAACAGAGGCACTGCTGGGGCATAATTCATCATATCTGCAGTAGTTGTGAGCAATGCCTCCTCTAACAGTGCCTCTTCCTTAACACCAAGCCTAAATAGAACAAGCTTGGATGGAGACTTCGAAGTTCAAGCAAGAGGAATCACATTTTTTGTGAATGAAAGCCACATAAGAATGGCCTATCCAGAAAGATGGGTGGAAGGATGCACTGCATATGCAGCAGGTCGGTAAGTTTGGGAGCCAAACTATTCCAAGCTATGACTTCTGCTTTAGTAGGCACAGCTTCATGAGGAGAAAACCAAAAAACCCATATAAAGCACTGTTTGAATGGTTTATTGCTCAGCTTATTAAACTAACCTGCTACCAATTCTGCATACTAAGGAGTAACATATAGCCCCTCTGGGATCTGCCATTCAAGCAGTCACCAGGGCAGACACATGGAATTTGAACATCATCTATGGTAAGTACTGAGCAGGATGCCTACATCCCATGAGTGCTTCCAGTCTGACAACAGGAAGGGACTAAGACAGGACACAGGTGTAGTCATATCTGCAGCAGGGTGAATTTCATCCTTGGTGCCTCAACTCATCATCTGCAAAATGATTCAGAGATGCGCAGGCTATATGGCCAGAGGGATCTGTCACCAGCCCTTCACAACACACAGACAAAACAGCTATTCCCAAGAGGTGGATTAAGCCTTTTGAAAGATAGCTAATCTTGTTTTAAATAATCAGAATGATGATGAATCTACCACCTCTCCTGGTAAGGTGTAGTGATGCTTAATTACTCTCACTGCCATTGCACATTCCTTCAAGGTGGAATTTGTTTAACTTGTCTTCCAACCAGTGAGTTGTATTATGCCTTAGTTTGCAAGACCAGAAAGAGACCTCCCTGTCTAAAAGTTTATCTGAGCATTGGTGCCTGCATACGGAAGCCAAGCCCTTGTCAATTTGCACTTTGATGTACAGCAGATGGTGAACTCCGTGACCTCCTTATCACATAGGCTGTCTCCCTGGATCTTGTTTTTGGGCTCCCTTGCAATTCTCTGAAGCTTTCCTTCATTGCTCTTCGACTCAATGGAGGAGAGACAGGACAGGATGACTGCAGGGCGCCCTGGGCTTGGTGCACACATGGGGGGTCATGTGGGTAATGGAACGTTTGACCTATAGCATGCAGAATGAGAAATAAGCTTGGCTGTGGGGTTTCACTTGCTGTCTAACAACTCCCCTCTGTCTCCATCCAATCTTTATCAGGGCCAGCTCTTTTCCAGTAGAACCACACAATTCTGTGTGGTATTTTAGAGTAGATGATATGGTCTCCACAGAAATTTCTGAATTTTATCTACCTCTCTGTCAGATTTTAACTGTAAGTGCTTTTTTTCCCCCTCCCTGAGATCCAGAGAGTAATTGCTACATTGTATGTTTGTTTTTTTGTTTTTTTTTTTTAAAGTATTTATCCGGCTTAAATTCACTGCCACACACTCTCATTGGGTAACTTCTTGGTCTTGTTTCTAAATCTGGGTTCCTGTTAAATGGAAATTGTGTACAAAGTACAAAACATTTTCTACCTAAGTTTAACTAATCATATGTCTTCTGTCTGAATTATTGTTTCAATCTTCTTCCTCTTATATAGAAATTCTCTCCTCAACTAGAGCAAATATCATAATTTCTCTGCTACTTGTGTTGCATCTCTCTAAAGTTAATACTGAAAACATGCCTAATTACATCATTATTTCACAATATTTAAAATGTTACAATTATAGCATAATAACATACAATATAATACTTTCTTGCCTTTTTGATTACCATTGATCTATTACTAGAGAAATTTCCAGTGAATTTTGTGTAAGTAGAATTCACCTTTTTTTTTCCCCTTTTCCTGGGGATGCAGGTTTGCAGACACTTAATGATCAGGTAATATATCAGGACAATCTGGAAAAAATTGCAACCAGCTTTCTCAGATTAAGGTTGTTTAAGATCACTGAAGTTCAGCCTTGGTTGAAAATAAAATTGTGAAACCGAGTGGAAGCAGAACTGCAGAAATAATGCTTCCTAGCATGAGTCTTGGTATGTGTTGCCCCTCTACTCCATTTTGGTGAGACTTCACCAGGAGAACTGCATCCAGTTCTGGCTCCACGAAAGAACACATGGCATGGAGTGATGGGACAAAGGTGAATGGTTTTAAACTAGAAGAGGAGAGACTTAGATTAGACACCAAGATGAAAACCTTTACTGTAAGGGTAGTGAGGGATGGACACAGGTTGCCCAGAGAAATGGTAGATGCCCTATCCCTGGAAATGTTCAAGGCCAGGTTGGATGGAACCCTGACAATGTGGTCTAGTGGAAGGTATCCCTGCCCATGGCAGGGGGTTTGGAACTGGGTGACCCTTAAAGGTCTCATGCAATCCAAACCATTCTGTGATGCTACAGTTCTTTAAGGTCAGAATAAGGTAGGTTCTTGCATAAGAAGGGGTGACCCTTCTAGTGTTTTATCACCAGAGCAAGAAGCAGGGGGAAATGATAAAAAGAGCTGTTCCTGAAGAGTTATTCATCAGTTCAGATGATATCACATCTGCAAAATCTGCAAGGCAGCAATGCCTGGGACATGCTGACAGCAACACAAACCCAACTGGGGCTCTGTAACTCTAAACAGCTTCACAACACTTTGGTTGAACTGCAAATGCTGTGCCTTGAAACAGCAACCCGTGGTCACAGTGGTGGATGATTCTCCAACTGCTGCTACAGCACTGCAAGCAGGGTTTTGGAAAAGTAGGATGAAAAAAGGAGGCAGTGGATAAATATACAAATAAAGCCTGAGGAAGACAGCCCAAAGGACTGATGACCAAGTGGGGTTACATGTCGTAATTGGCAAAAGACTGCTTCCAAGTCATGGCATGAAAAACAGCAGGGGACAAAGAGGGAAGACAGAAAAAATTAAGATGGCAGTGGAAATGGGGAAAAAACAACTAGGAGAGTAGAGAGAATGGTGCACAAAAATCATGGGTTAATAGCAGAAGTGTTAAATGTAAATTCTAGATATGCAGACTTGGTAAGAGTAGTCTCATTCCCATAGGACAATGAGAAACTAAGGTTTGGTAGAAAATGGATACTTAAGAAAAAGTTCTAGGTTCTCTCTTGGCTCTGCCAATATGAAGCTGTGAGCAAGCTATTGTAAAATTGTGAGTCTCGTGTCTGTTTTGCTTAAAAGATAACTGAGACAGGAACACCAACCAGTTTATAGACATTATTTATGCCCAGACATAATTTTGAAAGTACCTTGCAGTTATGGCATAATTAAATATCACAACAGCACTTGAATAAATTTTATCATTATCAGTTTTGGAAATAGGAAAAGTAAGGCACAAGAAATGTAAGATCAGAAGTTTTGTACGCATGCACATGTTCAAATCAATAGTTCAAGGCTCTTATTTTAGATCGGGTGCCTGATTGTTCAGCAATTCATTGCAATAGTGTGGAAACAGGATTTCCCTAAAGTGATGCACTCTTTTAAAAAATTCTAAGACTGTAGGACAGGAATTTCTGTAGGTCTAATCAAATAGATCCTAGTCTGTCAATGCTTCTTCCTTAGCACTGTCAACAGCCATTGCCTCCTGTAGAAGCTAAACTAGCAGGGATTTCAGCAGCAAGCCTCTCCTCAGTGCTCCCACAGATCACTGGCCTCAGTGACCCCAAAAGCCAGTGCTCCGTGTCCCCATTTACCTGAGAGCCAGCATGAACTCTTCCTTGCTGCAACCGGGATCCTGGCTCTCCTGTGGGCAGTTTTGAGCTCTCTTATCTGCTCAGAGTCTTTATGAAGATTTTTCCTGCTGTGGTGGACTGAATACCACAGGCAGAACAGCAAAATATAGCTAAAACAGGAGGTGAGTGTCTCTTTGCATGTGCTTCAAAGCAAGAGCACTCCTGTGGTTTTCTGCCTCCCACCACACCCTGCAGCTTTAGAGCTGTTTCAGGGCCAAACCTGGCCTAAAAACCCTGTCCTCAATCTCTTTCTTGCTCAATAAAAATTGCCCATGGAGATTAACACAAGTGAAGGCAGGTCATCTAACTCAGGTCAAGTGTATTTCTGTCTTTGCCATATCATGATAATTTCCCCAAGACTTCCATAGACCTGTTGGAGAGAGTTCAGAGGAGGCCACAGAGATGATTAGAGGGATGGAACCCCTCTCGTGTAACAAAGGCTGAGATGAGGTTGTTCATCTTGGAGAGGGCTTCAGGAAGATCTCACGGCTCCTTCCAGTTTGTAAGTGGGCTACAAGAGAACTGAAGAGGGACTTTTGACAAGGGCATAGAATAACAGGACAAGGGGGAATGGATTTAAACTAAAAGAAGAGAGATTAAGACCAGATATTAGGAAGAAATTCTTTACTATGAGGGTGGTGAGGCATGGTCAGAGATGACCCAGAGAAGTTCTGAATGTCCCTGTCCCCCAGTGTCAGGGGACACTGTTCAAGGCCAGGTTGGATGGGGCTTGGAGCAACCTGATCTAGTGGAAGGTGTCCTTGCCCATGCCAGGGGCGTTGAAATTAGAAGATCTTTAATGCTCCTTCCAACCCTAGTCGTTCTGCTGTTCTGTGATTCCAGGCTGCTAAAATACAGTGTGTGACTAAGCTGGCTCTACATGCAAATGCTCAATGGAAAGGCACTAAAGAGGTTGCTAAACTAAGATCCCAATTATGAGCACCAGGATATCATTTCTAATAAGCCAGGACGCAAATGGCCTCCCTCTGCCCTGCCACTCTTTTCAGGCCAAGGTACCCATCTTTGTGTACACACACTGGGGACCACTCCTCTCAATGACACAGACAATGAATACACTGAGCTCAGGTAATGTGCATTAATAAGGTTTTATCTGCTGCAAATAAATGGCACTTTACCATCCTTTTAGTATTTTGAAAAGATCTTCTATAAAAACCAAGAGCTTGTTTTACTGGCTTTAAATAAAGAAAGGATCTGGAGAGGCATCTATCTATCCTTCCATCCATCCATCATTAGATGTAATTTAATACTTAATGACATTTGTGATCATCATGCTATGCTTGTAATTGAAAATGAATAATTGAAATTCCAATTACCACAGGGGTCAGTGTAAGGGGAATTCGTATAGTAACTTGCTAGGCAATAGCCTAAATTTGCAGTCATGTTAGGACTGTAAACAATGTGTCTCATTCTTCAATTATTTATTGGGAAATGTCATCTTAATTTCACTTAGCTATTTTCTGTGAACAGTCAGGGCATTGTCCTGAAAGGCAGAAAATCTAGACTTCCTCATGCTCATTCAGCATCTAGCTGGAGAGTCCTGGATCAGCACTCCTGTGGGGCTCCCCGTTGGCATCTGTCCTTACCAGAGCAGCTGAAGGTACCACCAGCAGACTAAGTGCACTTCAATACAGACCACCCATCTGTCAGCATGAGGGAAATGGCAAGAAAGCACAGAGCTGCACAAGACCAAGAATACATGATACCAGTGGAGTTAGCCTTAAATAATCGATCTTGAGCTTCAAACAACATCCAGTGGCAAATCATCAACATAACAAAAGAGGCTCATTTTCAGGCTATTAGCTGCTTGCAGTACAAGGAACTTTTCTGGCTTTCTCAGAAATCTGATCCCCTAATGACTGCAGAAAGGGCAACAGGACAGAAAATAATTACAGTCTGTCAGACAGTCTGGCATTCAACCTTCCACATGGTCCAGCAGACGGTGTCAAAGATTTGACCTCAAGGGGGTTTAAAGCACATTGTCAGAAAATACTCATCTAAATGGTCTACAGAGCATCCTACAGTTGATCAATGTCTTAAGTGAGCAATACTTAGCAGCTGAAATGTGTTTGATTAGTACATCTAACCCCTGATTGATTGGCTTTCTAAATAATTAATTGCCTTGTTCATGGGGGAACAAAATAAAACTTTAATAAGTGACAAGGATCTCAGTGTCTCTGTAGCAGGCTACAAGAATGTTAGCTCTGCTTTTCACTGGTCAGTTTAAAATTCACATTTGAAACCATCTGTATATTTGCATCCAGAGTTGCAAAATTTCACTGGTTTCCTAACAGCCAAAAATGCGGCTCAGTAGAAATTTCCCTTCAACTTGCTTCAATGACAGAAATTTTACAAACTCCTTTCACTTGAGTTTCAATCTATGTGATCTTTCCAGAAAGACACAACCAGCTTGGGCATTAAACTCCAAACATTTGACTTTAAAGAAAAGGTATGAATATAATACGGTATATACTCATAAGGGCTTTTTGAATAGGCTGCTGATCAATTTACACCGGACCTCTATGTAGAGGCAAGTCTCCCTCAGCTTTTCTTTGAACCCAGTAGAAGCAAGTGCCTCCAGAAGGCAACTTAATAGAACAAGTCATGGAGGGGAAATAAAGTCCTGGAATGGATAAGGTTGGAAAAGACCTCTAAGGTCATTGGGTCCATTCTTTAGGCCAGCACTGCTAAGTCCATCACTAACCCATATCCCCAAGTGTTACATCTACATGTCTTTTGAATACTTCCAGGTATGATGATTCCACCACTTACCTGGGCAGCCTATTCAAATGTATGAAACTGATCTCATCTCTGTTAAGATGCATCTCCTCCAAGTGCTTGGGTTTGTGCAGTGACTCCTACCCGGTGTGTTATGCTCTATGTACTTTGATTAAAGAAGTGCAGAGTGCCTCTGACAACCCACTGCAGATTCAGGTTCACAGGTAGAAGGAGACACACAGCCTGTAATAACCAGCTCCAGTGGGCTTATATACAGTCCTCTGTTGATACAATCTGGAGGGACTGATTATTTCTGCAGGTACAACCTGGTTTGAAATGCAGCTAGTGGGACTGAAATGATTTACATCCTTGCTACAGGGATACCAGAGTGAAGGGCAAGAGAGAATCATGTCACGGTCTGGTCCTCACCCATACAGTAGCAGCCCTCTAGCTTGTCCAGTAAGTAGCAAGTACCACTTTTTTTTTACTAGAAAGAAAAAGGAACTAAAGTTTTTGATAAAATTAGCTGGAAAAGCTTATCTGAGCATTGCTCTTCTGTGACTAAGGATCTTCCTTAGATTCCTTAGGATCTACCACCAGTAGGAATGAGTGCCCCCAATTCCAAGCTTAGTCCATTGTATACTCCCACCAAGATCTAGATTCATCTTTGCAGCAAATAAATATTTCCTAAATATTCCCAAACATCTGTACCCCAGTTCATACATTAGTGCTCTTCCCCATATGACCCTCAGTTATCCTGCCCTGATCTGTATTTCTTGGCAGGACTTGGATAATAGACACTAAAGGGACAGCCAAGCCACTGGGGCACTCAGGTCCTGAATTTTTAAATGAAGAGGAACATGCCCCTCAAAATTCAACATCCTTTCCTCTTTGCCAAAGGAATGCCACCGCAGGAGACAGAGCATGACCAAACTCAGTCTTCCAGACTGAGTCAGCCACTTCCACTGCAGGTCCATGGCATTAAAGAATTTTTTCTATATTGCAATTTAAAGTTAAAAATCTCTTGGTGTATAAATGGTAAGGTGTTAAAACGATCTTTGTGTTGTTTGAGCCTGTGTCTTTTTGGGTCAGTACTACCACATTGCCATGCAGGTCACGATGTTGTTTCTAGTGTCAGATTTATAAGGACCATCAGTGGGTGAAGTGTCCTTAGAGCGGCTTTTTAAACAAACCTGATTTTGGCTTATGGAACCAGACCATCGTTATGTCTCTCACCAACCAAAGAATGTGTGTTTACACAAGAGGAGGCCACGGGTCAGAGGCAGAGAGCAGAAGCACAGACAGTGCAAATCAATATTTTTAGATAGTTTACTGTTAAATAAACTGTAAGACCAGGCCCAGCTGGTTTGCATCAGCTTCACCACTCTTAGTATCAATGGAAGATGGAATGTTTACTTGTATTGCAGTTATGGATCTAGGCACAGTCATCTCAATAAACTGCTGCCTGGAAAACCTCACATCTTCTCTAATTAGCTACTCATTGAGAATGTAGAAGAGGTATACAGCTTCTTGGCTTACAAATAAAGCAATTAAAGAGCAATTGAGACATCAGAGTAAGGTCAAATATTTAACTTCTCAGAGCCTTTGAGTAATCAGGGACTGCTGGGTGTCAAACAAGTCATGGGATTGGAACGACCTGATCAAGAAAAGCAGTTCTTCCATATCCTGATGCTCAATCCAGGGTCCTGCCCTCTGGATGCAGACTCCCATCCCTCCTCTGCACAGCAAAGGCCAAAAGGCAAAAAGCTTGATGGCAGAGAAACAGAAACAGATGCCAGTCTGTTAGCTGACAAATCTAGGCAATCTTTTCTTATTTTGCTGCAAGGTTGGCTGTAATGACATGGTGGGGTGGAGGAGTTGCCTTCGCTCTGCTGCAGAGGGCAAAAGGAGTCTGAGTCCAGCCACAAGAAATGTCAGGCACAATAAAGTTGCTGCTTGGCTCGGCAGTGACAGCATCAGGTTTTTCACCTGTTTCCTCGTGAGTCATGTCCAACTTCTGGACATGCATTTCCTGTGTATGCAACACAGCCTGAGGTGGGAACTAATGAGAGGCCTGGTTTTGACATGTGTTGATGTACATAGCACAGTTGCCTAGCACAGGTGCTGGCTTGCACATATTTCTGCTCACTGGGTTTGTAAGTCAATGAGGGTTCTGGCTCAGCAACCCTCACATGGAACTCTCCACTCCAGGCTCTGAATTCTCCCAATACTCTGCACAACTTTCATCAATACATTAAATATCTATACATCATCTACCTTCTGTGAGAATTACTGTAAGCCTTGTATGATAACACAGCTAAAGAATTACAACAATTCAATTTTTTTTTAACCAGTGAAGATAACAATGAGGTTTCTTTTTAGCCTCTGAGATGCTAGGCCTGCTTCCTCCCTTCTTAACTTTCACAGACTACTTTGTAAGGTTTAACCTTTCATTTACTTTTTTCCTCATTGAACTGGTCAAAAAATAACTTTTTTATTATTTACCAGTTAAGGCACAGAAACTAAAAGGAAAAATCAAGTTACCTAAAGGCTAAAAATATAAATATTTCATTTTGTTTGAAAAGCAAAAACAATTTTTAATTGTCTTTTAAACCATTGTTGTAAATGTTGATTTAAAAGCTCAACTCCACATCACTCAAATGGGCATTTGTTTAAAATCTCATCTAGCCTGGATATATGTGTGATGGCTGCTTTTTTTACTATTATTATTATTATTATTAAGAAAAAG